>PVJD01000733.1:0-253794 GCA_004026545.1 Mormoops blainvillei | reverse complement strand
CTCAGTCTACTGAGGCACACCAACCAGGGCTAAATTTTCTGTATTAGTACCTCTTTATTCATGTATTTCTCCCTATCAGGGATATTTCTTCCTGCCCCCTCCTCTTGTCTTAGCTGTGACAAGAGCTCATCTGTTTAAAGGGAGAGAGGATTTGTGAATTTAGAAGAAAAAGGCTGCGAATATTGCTTTGGGCATTTATATAAAAATATAAAAAGGAAATGACCAAAGATGTTGACAAGTACTTGGTTGAAGGTAGACAGTTGTGATCTGTAGTGCACCTGGTCTTCACAAATCTCCCTACAGCAGTGCTGTGTGGATTGTTGTTGAACACCAAGCTCTCTGCTCATTTCTTCTACTTTCAAAACGCCAACTCAAGACGCTGGGTCTGGGTCACTTTTTCTCCTGTCCTGCGTATCTTTGCTTGTTTCCTCATTCTTCCCTTTAGTGGTAAATAAAAATTTCTTCCAAAAAAATTGGTGTTCTCAATTTGGTTGACTTGCTTGTTTATTTTTACTATGTTTGGGGGGCGGGGAGGAAAAGTTCTTTTGGAACACAAAAGCACATGTACTTATCTAGTGTTTAACAAGAACTGCATGCTAACCACTTTTGTGAGAGATACTTTTTTTTTACCTGCTGGGACTGAGTTGGGAAGAAAGGCAGGTATCCTCATGAGGTGAGTAGGGAAGATCAGAAGATATATGCTCATTTGTGACATTGTACATTCCCCAGATTCTTTGCATATTCCTCTGTGCCCTATTTTGTTTTCTTTTTCTATGTACATATTGTAATGTGAAAGATACCAAGCTAAAGAGAGTCATACTGTGACTTTTTTAAAAGTTTCTTCTGGCGCGAAGCTCTTATAGAGCTGTAGAAAGAAAAAGAAAATTTCGTATTACTGCCACACAACTTAGAATAGAAATACCTCATGTAATTCATCCTGGGATGTGTGTTTGATAGCCACTTATGGCTAGGGAGGGAATGGAAAAGGAAAAAGATGGAATATGTTATGTGTTGTGTTTTACTGCTGAAGTTGCCATTGTGATCTTTAGCAAATCTAACATTCTGGTGGAATTGGGGAGGAAGCTAACCATCTATCTCTCCTTGCTGGAAGGTAGGACAATCAAAGAAGAAATAGATGCCACTCAAAGTTCAAGGTATGTTTTCCATGTATAGTACTGAATGGTTGGCATGGGACAGGGGTACTCACTGAAATTAGTTATGAACTGAGGAAAGCACAGATCCAGGAAAGTCCCTCATCCTTTTTGTCACATGTGAGTATGACAACTTCACCTGTATGATACCCCTAGGCCTGAGAAAACATGTACTTTTTGTTCTCTTTAATAATTCTGGTAGGCCTTGCTTGGGAAAGGAGGAAAAGTAATGAACTGTCAAAGCTTCATTCTCTTCACCTGACTAGAGAAAAGAAAAAAGCTTAGAGATTTTTTACTGTAGCGTCACTTGAGAGTCAGTAGTAAGTGGTAGTAGATTGAATGGCTACACTTAATTTCCTCTTTTTTAAAGTTTTTATTCTATATGAAGGAGTAAAATTTGTTAACAATAACCTAACCATCTGAGGGAGTTTTGATTTAATAAAGAGTATGTCTAAAAGGTCAGATTGCTTGATATTCATCAGTTTGCTTTTGGAAACTGGCAAAGGCTTACATTTGGCAGGCCTTTGCCAAGGATCACTTTCCTTTTGATAGTTTGCTATTAAAGAGTTGTCATAAGGGAGTGTTAAGTGGCCTGTTTCTGAAAATGGGAGAAGGCAGTCTCAGAATAGGGAGGGTGGTGAAAGAGTTGAGAGAAGGTGCTTGTAGATTATAGTAGGTAATTACTGAGAGCACAGGGTTTTAGAGAGAGAAGGACCTGTATTCCTGTGACCTGGGGCAACATTTAACCTCTGTACCTGTTGCTTGAGATTAGAACCATGATGTAAAGCCTAGCCCATCATACAGATTCTTCAAACAAATTCATTAAGAACCTACATATGCCTGGTACTTTTTTTGTTGTTATGGTAAACAAGATAAAATCTCAACATTTATAGAGCTTACATTCTGGTAGCATTCAAACAGTGTTTGTTACTGATTTGAGGAGTGCCTAAATAAAATGGAATTATAATGCCAAGGATTGGCAGAAATGTTACTGATTATGCAAAAATGTAATGATAAAACTTTGAAAGTTCCAATCTATCTAATAGGGAAAACACCAATTTATACTGATAAATGATGCTCAGAGGACTGAACCAGAAGTGTTGAATGTACTCAGTCTGGCCATCAGCCTTTGCTGAGGAGCTGTATTGTTCAGACCTCACCTCCAGACTAAGTGTGTGTCATGTCTTGTTCATTTTCATGTCATGACCTCAACTTGCAGCCTTGTCTCTGTTCATTTAGTGCATAGAGATAGCTGTATTTACTTTCTCAAAGGCCTTTTCCTACCCAAAGGAAAGTCTGATTCATCCACCTTTCCTTAGTTAGTATGAAATCTTTAGTCCCTTTGGATCAAATTTTGCCCTCATTGGATCGATGTTTTCCTGTGATAGGTAGGGGTTGAGGAGCATTTTCCTTTCCAACTTGGCTTCCTTTCCACCCTTCTTGAGAGTTACGTAGGTATCATTGCTTGGTACGTTTAAGGTTTTATCTGAACATATCTTGAAGGGCCATCAGACTGGGGACCAGCATCACCCAGACCTCTTGTAGGAAACTTGAACTAAGAGCACCTTTACTATGGCTGAACTCATGGTGTCCTGTTTGTTTCAGTCCCATCGCTGTGTAGTTCCCTGTGTCTGATTGAAAAGAGAATCACGGTATTAGGGAAAGGTGTCAGAAATCATCACTACTTCCTTTGGCATCACCTTAGAACATCTTTTAGTCTCCAAGTATATCTCTCAGTATAATTCATTGCCCAAGAATTTCTTTTAGCATTGTGGATGATGATTATTTGCTTTAGCAGCAATAAGTAAATATGAAATCCATTGTTTATCACAATGGGGGTGCAAATAAGCCCACCTTGAAGGAGCTGTAAAGTCATACCAGAGAGACAATTAAAATAGCTTAGTCACTTTGGAATTGGGTGTCACCAGGTCTCATTTAAAAACCATCTGTTGGAGTGGATTAAACAGTTCACCCTAAGTTAAAATCTGGGCTTTGGAATAGATCTGGATTTTTATCTCGCATTTACTACTAGTTGAGTAAATTTACACAAATTCCCTTTCTCAAAAGGCCATGAAGATTAAATGAAATATGACTTAGCACAGTGCTTGACACAGTAAGCACTCAGTAAATGACAGGCGTTTATTGATACTGTTACTTCTTTGGCCTCATTTCGTCTTCCAAAAGAACCTTATTTTCGCATTTGGTGAGCATCCATATGTGCTAACTTCAGTACTTAAATATTCTGAGAGGATGAGAAGGCACTGCATCTTATGGAGAACCATCACAAGTAGAAATATAAGAACATGAATATTAGATTAGAAGGAAGAGGGGCTTTGTTATACCCCCCACTCTGTTCTCTAAGGCTTAGTGCTATGCCTGGGGTGTACAATACTTATTTGTTAGATGAATGAAAGAACAGTTTTCATTAGGGAGTAAGTAGTAGTGCCAGGATAAAATAATTTAGGTTTTGTCCATAGACAGCAAAAACCCATTAAAACTGAACGGTGGAGCATCATGTACAAATTAACATTTTAGATACTTATTGGCAGTATGGATTGGAGGTAGAGACCATAAAAGCCGATGGACCATTTATTAGGCAACAGTTCACTACCAGACCCTGAGGTTGGTGTGAGAGATAAAGATGAGTAAGACAGTCAGAACTCAGGGGGCTTCCCAGTTAGGAGACTATTGGAATGTGTTAAGTGTGAGATGATGACCTGGAGAACACTTGGAGAGAAAGGAATAAATGTGAGAAAACTAGTAGTACTTAATAACTGGATGGGGGAAGAGAAAAGAGGAGGAACCAAGGTTTTGACTCAGTTGTGGACAGAAATACAGTCTCGGGAGGATGGGTTTGAGTTTGAGGAGATGGTAAGGCATTCAGGAGCTTGGAGTCTGGTCATCAGTGGAAATGTTTAACTGAAACTTAGAGAAGAGTTTAGAGATGGAGAAGTTGATTTGTGGATCAGCTGCAAGGAGCTGCAGGTTTAAATTATGAGGGAGGATGAGAGCTTGTGAGAGATACAGTGAAAAGATGGAAGGGGGGGATGATGAGTCTTGGGGAATGCCCATGTGTGAGAGATGGGATGAGGAAATAGAAGCATAGAAGGAGAGAAAAGAACAGCCAGAAAGGTAGAAAAAACCAGGGGAACACAGTCACAGAAGCCAGTGGAGATGGGATTTGATAAGAGGAAGAATGGAAGTGCTGAATGCTATAGCTAGGCCAGAGAAGGCATACCAGGGAGTTAGAAATGAACATATGAATCAACCTACACTAAAGTAGAAAATTTGGATTAACTGCTAACCACCAGAAGGGATGAAAACATTTGCTCAACGGATTTGCATAAGGGGTTAAAAAGCTCCGGGCCACGTTTCTATTTTGGGTATGATTTATACTTAATTTTCTTAAACTTGAAAAGTAACATACTATTTGAAAGTTTATAAAGAATAACAGCAGTCTGCTGTTACCCTCCTAGGCTTATTCCTCAGAGACAGTCACTGTCATTTCTTTGAGATGTTACATCATATTTCTAAATAATATGCTCACATTGCCACTTCTTGATAAAGTTTAGATATTATCTGTTGACTTTGATAGAAGATAAGGATATGTTTCTCTTAAACCTATAGCATTCTATGCATCTTTCACAAATTATCTACATAACTTGTATTATGTAAATGTTATTTAATACAGAGTCATGTGTGCTGTGATTTTTCTTTGGTAAAATTTAGTGTTTTCCCTGGAGATAACAGTCACCTCTTTTTCTTTTTTTAACTGGCAGTTTTCCATATTCTTCATTAGATCTGTCATAGGCCGTCAGAGAGATGATCAGTTTATTTTTACCCCCTAGAGAGTTTCCTTCTGTAGCCCTCTTTCCCTTCCTCTGTTCTAGACTCTGCTCTTTTTGGCACTTTTCATTCTAGAATTTCCTTATTCCCTTTCCTCTATTAAATAACATTCCCAGATTCCCATTTTATCCACTCTGCCGATTGACTTTCTAGTTTTGCCAAAGCACATTTTCTGGTAGTTTTGAGATTACATAGAAGACAGATTTTTTTGAGTCATTGCATGTCTGACAGTGTATTCCTTCTTCACATTTAATTGGCAGTTTGGTTGGGCAAAGAATTTTAAGTAGAATGTAATTTTTAGTTTTGAAGGCTTACTTCACTGGGCATATAGAAGCACAGAATCACTCTGCTGGGCGTATGAGGAAGTCGTATGTAAAACTGAGGCTGAAGTGCCATATTTAGGCTGTGCCAAAGTAATACCAGCAGGAGAAGCACAAAATAAAAGAGACCTGCAGGGATGAGAAGCTTTGCTTCCCCAGAGAAATTGAGGTAGTAACTGGGGTTCTGTTGATTTCTGGTTTGTTTCTGGAAACTGGACCTTATGAAGGCCAGCTATACTTGCTTTATTATTTTTTTCCCCTTTAACCTATGGCAACTTGAATGGGTTTCTGTTTTGTACAACTGAATGGTCTTTTAAGACAATCAAACATTTTATCGCAAATCTATCTCTCTGTCTCAGCCTGAAGGTTCAGTGCCTGTATTTACAAATGTAGCCACATTTCTTAGGTAGCTCTCAATTGGGAATGAAGAGGCCTAAATTGTAGACTTCTATCTGCTTATACTGGCCCTGGTCAGTGAATGGCGTTGGGTAAGTTGTTTTACTTCCTTGTGACCCAGTCTCAGTGTCAGTAAAAATGAGATGGCTACCTCAGTAAGACTTTTTAAAAATTGAAGACAGAATGAGATTACCTTCTTAGGAAAGCAGCATTTGCCAGTGGGAGTGATGGGAAAGGATTGAGCCTTCCTTAAGGAGACTGCCTATTCAAGACCTGAAATAACTACTTCTGTTTGCAGCTATTGACTCTGCTTATGTCCCACCGTGTGGTATTAGGGAAATTAGGAGCTCACCTGACTAAAACGGAGAAAAAACGTCCTTCAAGGTGGATTTCTGGCTTCTGGCACAACATTGATAGGTCCCACTAGCAGATGGTGTGGCTTGGTTTATGGTGAACACCAACTGAGATGAACTTTCACTGACACTATCTGTCTCCAGATAGCGTTTCACTTTCAGTTGCTCCAAGCTGGTCTCAGTGGAACAGTACCACGACCTGTCCTTACACAAAAACACTACAATCTACTCAGCCTCTTCTTTCTTATGCCACACAGTACAGATTAAGCTAGGTTGCTTTCCTTGCTGGGAAACTGAGCTGAGGATGTCCATGCATCCTGAAACAGAAAGGGAAGAATTAGCCACGGGAGCCTGGGTTTTCATGGTAAATGAAATTCACTTACGGATAAATGTTGAGGCAGAGATGGGGGCTGCCTGCCCCTTGGACATAAAATACAATCCTCTTAGAAGAGTTGTCTATAAATTATACCCATATCTGATGGAGACCTGCAGTACCATTCATTAATTCAGGAATGGTTTGTATTTTATTTCACCTGTCCTTCTGGAAACCTATAGGGCCTTTAACTTAAAGTGCTTTTTTTATATTTTCAGTCCTCAATATAATCCTAGAGACAGGCATTATTGTTCCTATTTTATAGGTTAACAGATATGAGGCACAGAGTGGTTAAATGGGTTGCTGGAGTTTGCAAAACTGTATTTCATAAATTTATAGTGTGTGAGCCTGTAGGAATCTTACTTGGATTGAGGGCCAGACTACCAGGCTGCTTGCAACACACAGCCCAGACAGAGTGCCTGATGGGGTGGGCAGTAGCGTTCTAGTAAAAAAGAAGAATGAACTATTTTTCACCTTTTCATTAGTGTCAAGGAGAATGGGTCCCTTTTTTCCCCACTAGAAAAAAAAATCATGAGATTCATCCCTCCTCATGAATCTGAGATTCTCCTGATGGCTGTCTCTGCCCTGGGGATTGGGGATGGACCATGCTCACCACCAATCTGGATGTCCACAGTTGCCTACAGAATCACCAGGGCAAAGCAACCTCTGCCAGATGCCATTAGTGTTCTGTACATTGTCAGCAGCCCCAGGAACTCAAAGCAGATGTTGGCTCTGCTGGTGCCTTTGGCCTCATTTCCCTGAAAAGACAGGGAGTTTAAAACAAGGCCTTCCAGTGCTCCAAGAGCATATCCCTGTTTAAGGCACTAGCTTCTGTTGACTAGAGTCTGAAGGAGGTGGTGGAGGAGGGCTTGGGCATGAGGGAAGTGAGATAGTAAATTACGGATACATCTGATAAGGGGTTTTAATATCCAAAATTTATAAAGAACTTACAAAACTCAACACCAAAAAAATAATCCTATTAAAAAATGGGCAAAGGTCCTAAAGGACACTTTTCCAAGAAGGACGTACACATGGCAAATAGACATATGAAAAGATGCTCAACATCAATCATCAGAGAAGTACAAATTAAAGCCACAATGAGATATCACCTCACACTGTGCAGGATGACTATCATCAATAAGTCAACAAACAAATGCTGATGAGAATGGAGAAAGAGGAACCCTTTTGCACTGTTGGTGGGAGTGCAGATTGGGGCAGTCACTGTGGAAAGCAGCATGGCAATACTTTAAGAAAATAAAAATGGACCTGCCTTTTGTCCCAGTGATTCTACTGGGAATATATCTGAAGGAACCTAAAACACTAATTTGAAAGAACATAAGTACCCCTCTGTTCATTGTGGTATTACCTACAATCACCAAGATAAGGAAGCAGCCCAGGTGCTCATCAGTAGATGAGTGGATAAAACAACTCTGGGACATTAGCACAATGGAATACTACTTGGCCATAAAAATAAGGTTTTATCGTTTATGACAATATGAATGGACCGGGAGAACGTGAAATAAGCCAGTCAGAAGAAGACAAATACCATATGATTTCATTCGAATGTGGAATCTAATGAATGAACTGAGCTAACCAGCACAATAGACTCACAGATAGAGGGCAAGATTGGTTAGGGAGTAGGGATGAATGAAACAAAAAGGAAAAAAGACTCATGGACAACAGTGTGATGATTGTAGGGTGGAAGGGGGTATAAGAATAATGAATGGTAATGGAAAAAATGCAATAAAAATGATAGTAAATCAAGTGAGGTGTACTTTGAGTAGAGTTTTGGGTTTTTTTTCTTTCTTTAAAGATTTTCTTTATATTTAGAGAGAGAGAAAGCGAGAGAGGGAGAGAAACATCTGTCAGTTGCCTCTCGTGTGTATCCTGACTGGGTACTTGAACCAGCAACCCGGGAATGTGCCCTGACTGGGAATTGAACCAGTGACCTTTCGGTTTGCGAAACAATGACCAACCAACTGAGCCACACCAGTGAAGGCTTTCGAGATGTTTAATTATATTCAGAGAGGAGTACGCAGTTAAAAGTTTCCTTCCAGCTCCCAGGCCCCCTCCCAATGACCTAATATCCTTCCCCAGAATCAACTAATGTTGCCTGATTGTTGTGGGTCTTTCTAGAGATAATTGTGTGCATACATAAACAGTTCCGTAGTTTCCCCCTTTCCAAAAAAAAAACAACAAAACCATGAATACTATATATTTTGCTCTTTTCACTTAACCAATATGTCCTGGAGACCATTTCATATCAGTACATAAAAATTGATGCACAGTATTCATAATTATGTCACAATATTGATAAACATTTTGATTATTTCCAATCTTTTCCAAAACCTACTGCAATGAAGAACCATGTATATACCATTTTTGTTAATGATAAACCTCTAGATGTGATATTGCTGGTCCGAGGGTATGTGTATTTGTTATGTTGAGTAATGTTGCCATATTGTCCTTCACAGAGGTTACATTAGTGTGCCCTTCCACCAGCAACATGAGAATGTTTCCTCACACCCGTGCCAGCAACATGATGAGAGGTTAAGTATGGCCTCAGTGTAGTCCTAATTCACAGTTCTGTCATGATGGAGGCTAAGCACATTTTTACATGTTCAAGAGACATTTGTTTTTTCCCTTTCTATGAAATTAACTATTTTTCTATTGGGTGGTGTTCGGTGTTTTTAGATAGATTTGTGGAGCTCTTTTATATACCCCGAAATTAGTCCTTT
Source organism: Mormoops blainvillei (assembly GCA_004026545.1). Lineage (NCBI taxonomy): Eukaryota > Metazoa > Chordata > Mammalia > Chiroptera > Mormoopidae > Mormoops > Mormoops blainvillei. Next base: position 244,617 of record PVJD01000733.1, on the reverse strand, counting down.
GTGGTAGGAGGTAGAAATACTTCGCTAGTTTGTCATTTGTCTTGTCTATGGTGGTTTTTGTTTTGCAGAAATTTTTTTCACGTAATTAAAATTACCAGCCTGTTCTTTTATTGTAATGCCCTTCAGGTTTTGTGACATGCTGTACAGGCCTTCTCCACCCCAAAACTGAAAAAATTCTCTCATTTTCTCCCCAGTACTTACATTTCTTCATTTTTTACATTAAAATTTTGAGTCTTCATGGAATTTATTTTGGTGGAAAGTATGAGCTACAGACCTAACTTAAATTTTTTCAAGCTAACCTCCAGTGATTTTAATACCTTTATTTGAGTAAGAAAACTTTTCATCATTGACTTGAAATTGAAATGCTTCGTCATATACATCTGTGTATGAATGCGTATTTCCTCACATTCAGTTTGTATATGTGCCTGACAATTGTTAGATATATATTTTAATTCTTAGAAAACAACACCTAGATTTGTTAATATTTTAAAATCTCTTAAGTTTTTGTAGATTTTGAATGTTTGCCACCCCAAAATATGTCACTTTGGGATTGATTATTTTAGGTTGGCGGGTTAATTTTACATAAGTAGTCCTGGGAGAAGCTCTGAAAAGCAAGAAGTTGCCTTTTGTAAAAGGACATTTACTTTTGTAAGGGAAATCTCCATTTGTAAAGGTGTTTCACTGTACCTGGTCTGTCTTCACCATCTGTGAAGAAGTCTTGGACTTAAATTTGCATAACAATCTAAACTTTGTTTGCTGTGCTTTTCCATAACTGACTCTCTTAATGCTGACGTCATCTTGTCTTTAGCTGAAGGTGGTATTAAATGTAATGGCTTCTGCCATTTGGGGGAGTTACTCTGTCCCTGGACTTACTCTATGTGTACAGGAGTTGGGTATATTATTAAACTTTAATTTGTTTTTCTCCTGCTAATGTCTTATATTAATTTGATTATTATGCTACCAGCCAAAGAACTTTGAAGAGTAAGGATGATTTTTCATCCCTGACAGTTGTATACAGGGTGGGACAAAAGTAGGTTTACAGTTGCAAGTACGTGAAACACTATTCTTGTATTATTATTTATTTATTTTATTTTTCCACGCGAACAACTGTAAACCTACTTTTGCCCCACCCTGTACATTTATAGACCACAGAGGACGGAGTACAAAGGTACATAGCAAATTGTTTATATTGTTTTCCTCAGAGAAGTGTGTTGTGAGGGAAATGCGAGAGCCTGTTAATTTTTTATACAATTTTAAGTTGTTTGATTTGCTAAGGTGAGCCTGTGATAATAATTCAAAAAAATTGAACAGAATAAATGTGTGTATGTATCTGTATCTACTTGTTTTATCTGTACACACACACACACAAACACACACACACATTTAGAAATGTCAAAATGTAGGGTGTTCACCTTGACGAGAATGGTATGGGGAGTTTAGAGATTTCCATAATGTGTTTTATATACTACACATTTTTATAATGAAAAGTTAAAGAAAAGACCTAGTCAAACTAATCTGAGGTTAGAATTTAAAATGTGTCTATTTGTGGGATTAATAGAACAATAGAACTAAAATGCTGATTGACAACATGTAAGAACCAAGAAGGCACTCAGAATTAAAGTATTATAATGTAATTTCCTTAAAACTGAAATGTGCATAACTTTGGAGGCATTAAAGACTTTCAAAGAGGTATGTGGGCACAATTAATGAAATAAGTTAATTTTCTGATTCTTACAGTTGTGTTTCTTCTTAAAATTGATTTGCATGAAAAGGCATGTAAATTTACATGAGAAGGCACCTGTGGTAGAGGCCTCCTGCTGATTCTTCTTTCCCACCTCTTTCCCAGTGGCCCTTTCCCACCTTTTTAGAAAAGAGAGGCAGACCTCACTCATCCTGGCTCTTACTTTGGAACGTTGTCCTGGTGTATAAAAACTTTCAGGGAATCACAGGGGTGATTTGAGTTATCGGACCTAATCGAAGGTAAAAAATTTATTTGTACATCAAGTGGTTTTGAATTCTTGTAACAAATTGAAGAAGTGGCAGTGGAATTGTTACCCATGGAATATATCGCTATTTTTCCCCAGTGTCCATATCTCCTGTGCCTCCCTTTTTAAAGAAACCCTTCCACCCACTTCCACTGAGTTTTAGCAGAGAACATGTCTGGCTAGTTAGAGACATTTCTTAGCCTCCTTTTGTGGATGAGGTGCACCTGTGTGGCTAAATTCTTGTTAACACAAATGCAAGTCAAAGGAAGTGCCTGTGCAATGTATTAGATTGCAAACTGCCACAAATTCTTGCTGTCTTTGAATACATAGCCCTTTGCAATGTGACTTTACCGCTCCTCTGAATCTGGACTGAGCTACATAACTCAGTTTGGCTATCGGGACATTAACCAGTGTGGTGCAGGAGAGTCTTGTAAAGTGCTTAGGCATTGGAGTTGACCCTCTTGTTTAGGAACACAGCCAACTGACAAAGTTCGGGTTAGCCCGCTAGGTGCTAGAGAGACATACAAGTTTTACCCATCACCCCCAGCCAAGTAAGTGTCAGACTTGTGCGTGAGACCATCTGTAACCTACCAGCACCCAGGTGCCTCCCTCCAGCAAATGAGTGAGTTCAGGTGAAACCAGTAGAAGAGCTAACTGCCAGTTGAGCCAAGCCCAAATTGCCAAATCACGAATTGTGAGCTAAAAAAAAAGAAAAAGATCATTTTTAACCACCAAAATTTGGATGGTTTGTTGTGCGGCAAATGCTTGAATGTTCATCCTTTTTCCTATTTTCTACTGTCTGGAATGTAGTTAGAGTGTTACTTGAACTGGCTTCATCCATTTAGCAAAGGGTAGTATTGTAAGGACTGGAAAAGCAACACAGGAGGAACCTACTTCCTGGAAAACTTCAGGGAGCAAAATGCCCTACCTATCTTAGACCACTCAGGATAATGATGTGAGAGAGAGAGAGAAAATTCTATGTTTAAGCCACTGCAGTTTCCCCCCACTTTTTTGTTTCAGGAGCTTAGATATTACTACATATATTATAAATAATAATTCTGATAAACAATATGGCTAAAAAATAAGTTGACCGTTAAATTTTTGCTGTATGAGATAGAAATTCAAATAGAGTGATATTGCTGTTAAAAATTTTTTTCCTTGTCAAGATATAGAAGCAGCCGAGTGCCCATCAGTAGATGAGTGGATAAAACAACTCTGGGACATGTACACAAGGGAATACTACTCAGCTGTAAAAAAGTAGGAAATTTTATCCTTTGCGACAGCATGGATGGACCTGGAGAACATTATGCTAAGTGAAATAAGGCAGTTAGAGGAAGACAAATACTATATGATTTCACTCAAATGTAGAATCTAATGAACAAACTGAACAAACAAGCAAAATAGAGACAGACTCAGAGGGCAGGCTGAACGCTCTGGGTGGGGGTTAGAGGGTGGAGGAATCCAGCAAAAAAGGGGGAAAGGACTCAGGGACATGGACAACAATGTGGTGAGGGCAGCGGGGAAGAGGGTTGTAAGGGAGATAAATGGTAATGGAAAAATAAAAAATTATTTTGTTTTCATCTACTTATGTGAACATAATTTCTCAACACAAACATCTATCTGAAAAGAAAAATGGAATTGATACTGAACCCTTTTCATTTCAGCAAAAGTAATCTTCATGTAGAGATAACTAAATTTTTATTTTTTATTTATATATTTTAAAAAGTTCCTGCATTTCTTTTCAATTAAAAAAAAAGATTTTATTTATTTGTTTTTAGAAAGAGGGGAAGGGAGGGTGAAAGAGGAGACAAACATGGACCTGTGGCCTCCCACACCCTCCCAACCTTGGACCCCTGGCCCATAACCCAGGCATGTACCCTGACCAGGAATGGAACTAGCCATCTTTTGCTTTCTGGGGGACTACCCAACCAACTGAGCCACACGAGACAAGGCAGACAACTAAATTTTTTTTCTTTTTTTAAGTAGTGAATCCATTACTCTCAGAATGTATAAAATGTTGAACTATTATGTTTAATAATTGTTTACCAAAATTTATTATTTGATCCATCATACATTGAGGAGTTTTTAAAAATATATTTTTATATCTCTATGGTCACTGGAAGTTTAAAGACATCTAATTTCAGTTTATGTATTTTTATTACAGAGTTGTATAATGGGATATTAAAAATGCTTTTGATCATAATATCACATTAATATAAAATTTTTGTGATAATTCTCCCAATCCAAATATCAGTTAAAAGACATATTGTCAGATAAGATTTAATATATGCAAAAGAAATATTTAAAAAATAAGAGCATAGAAAGTTTGAAAATAAAAGGATGGAAAAAATATAAGTTAAATATAAAACAGCAAAAAGAAAGCTGGCACATCTATATTAATATCAGACCAAAAAAACCCATTTTAGAAATAGAGTTACTATATGGTGATAAAAATGATTCAGTTCACCAGGACAATAACTGAAATCTTATATGTACTTAATAATCTCAAACTAAATGAAGCAAAATTTGAAAGAACTACAGGAAGGTCCGCGATAATAGGCATGTTTTCACACCCCTTTTTCAATTGTTGATTAAAAAAACCCAGGCAATTTAAGTAATAATTTAATCTAATGGACATACAGAGTTCTCTCCACCTAACCATTGGAGGATTCATATTCTTTCCAAACACACATGGAAAAATTACAAAATTATGAACTACTAACCAGTAAAGCAAATCTCAGAATCAGGACCCTAAAGAGCACATTTCCTGACATGCAATTAGCGTAGATGTCCAAAAAAAGAAAGAAGCTACTTAAAAAAAATTCCTGTTCTCCATAAGTTGCATTTTCTTTCGCTGTCACTTAGTAAGATGATGTAAGGGGAAAATACATAGAGGATGTTTTTGGTTTTATTTAGTTCTGTGGTGTGTAATGGGCTTGTGTATGTTAATTATATTATTATGCTTTATTTTTAGATATGCTGCATATTTTTGTATATATCATTTTAAAAGATGATACATAATATGATAGTCATGTGTACATATATATGTGTAATTATACACACTATTGATAACTTGTATATAAAGCAGAACAGATCTAAGAAAGTTTACTACCTACCTACTTTTGTAATACTCAGGAAATATTTTTTAAATCTATTTTGTTGATTATGCTATTACAGTTGTCCTATTCTTTTTCTCCCCTTTATTCCCCTCTGCCCTGCATCCCCCTCCCACAACCATTCCCCCACCTTAGTTCATGTCCATGGGTCATACATATAAGTTCTTTGGCTTCTCGCTTTCCTGTACTATTCTTAACATCCCCCTGTGTATTTTGTACCTACCATTTATGCTCCTTATTCCCTGTACCTTTTTCCCCATGCTCCACCCTCCCCCTCCCCTATGATAACCCTACATGCGATCTCCATTTCTGTGATTCTGTCGCTGTTCTAGTTGTGTGCTTAGCTTTGTTTTGTTTTGTTTTGTTTTTTAGGCTCAGTTGTTGATAGTTGTGAGTTAGTTGTCCTTTACTGTTCATATTTGATCATCATCTTTGTCTTAGATAAGTCCCTTTAATATTTCATGTAATAAGGGCTTGGTGATGATAAACTCCTTTAACTTTATCTTGGAAGCACTTTATCTGCCTTTTCATTCTAAATGATAGCTTTGCTGAGTAGAGTAATTGGATATAGGCCCTTGCCTTTCATGACTTTGAATACTTCTTTCCAGCCCATTCTTGCCTATAAGGTTTCTTTGGAGAAATCAGCTGACAGTCTTATGGGCACTCCTTTGTAGGTAACTTTCTCCTTTTCTCTTGCTGCTTTTAAGATTCTCTCCTTCTCTTTAATCTTGGGTAATGTAATTATGATGTGCCTTGGTGTGTGCTTTCTTGAGTCCAACTTCTTTGGGACTCTGAGCTTCCTGGACTTCCTGGAAGTCCATTTCCTTTGCCAGATTGGGGAAGTTCTCCTTCATTATTTGTTCAGATAAGTTTCTAATGTCTTGCTCTTCCTCTTCTCCTTCAGGCACCCCTATGATTTGGATGTTGGAACATTTAAAGTTGTCCCAGAGGTTCCTAAGCCTCTCCTCATTTTTTAAAAATTCTTGTTTCTTCATTCTGATCTGGTTGAATGTTTATTTCTTCTTTCTGCTCCAAATTGTTGATTTGAGTCCCAGTTTCCTTCCCTTCACTGTTGGTTCCCTGTATATTTTTCTTTATTTCACTTTGCATGGCCTTCACTTTCTGCTCCACTTTGTGACCATACTCACCCATTTCTGTGAGCATCCAGGTTACCAGTGGTTTAGACTCTGCATCAGTTAGGTTGGCTCTCTCTTTATCGCTTAGACCTATTTTTGGAGCTTTCATCTGTTCTTTCATTTGGGCCTTTTTTTTTTTTTTGTCTCATTCGACCTATTACATTGTGAAGGGTGAAGCCGTAGGTATTTCCCCAGGCAGGGCAACCCACTCGCTGCCTTGTGGAGCTGCATGTGGCGGAGGGGTCTGAGAGGGAACAGTGCCACTTGCTTGGCTCCTGGCCATCTCTCAGTCACTTCCCCAGCTACCCACAAGCAAATTGGGCCCTTCTGGTGCTGATTCCTGGGTGGGTGGGTTTGTGTACATTGTAGGATCCTGTGAAACTGGGTCTCTCAAACAAACTCTCCTGTGAGACTGGCAGTTTCTCCTGCTGCCCCAAACCCCACAGGTTTTTACTGGTAGAGCTTTTGAGGTTTTCTTTTCACACACCGGAACCCTGGGTTGTGTGGTCTCATTCCCCAGTTTCTCCCAGTTTATCCACACGCAAATGCAGTACCACCCGGTCCACCAGCCACAGGCTTGCCACGTGTCCTCTCCGCCATGGCTGCCTGTCTCCATCCCTCCTACCAGTCTGAATGAATGTTTCTTCTTTAAGTCCTTGGTTGTCGGACTTCCATACAGTTCAATTTTCTGGCAGTTCTGGTTATTGTTTTTAAATTTTTTGTTGTCCTTTTGGTTGTGCGAGTGTCTACCTATGCCTCCATCTTGACTAGAAGCTCGGAAAACCGTAGTTTTGCATCAAGTGAACTATTTTTGAAATGTTCAGGAGAAAAGACATTTAAATCCCAATTGTTTGTTTTTGAATGTCCCAGCAATTGGTTTTTAAAACAATCCTTAATATTAAAAATATTTTAGAAAATAGAAATTGAAAAGGCTTTGCAGTGTGTTAGCAGTCTGAATAATAACAAATTGATTTTAGAAGCAGAAATTGAAATACAACACCTGGAGCAGCATTTAAACCTGAATGTGTATAAACACCTATATTTTTCTGTCTGAACAAAATCAACTTCAAGCTCATGTTAAAGTATTCTATCTGAAAAACCTTCACACAACCTACTTAATGCATATTTTTTTTTGAACTGGCCATATAATAAGGACAGCTTATCATTTTAATATACAAACTCTTCATCTTTTACTCTTCATTTTTTACTACCTTCATCTTTTACTACCAAGGTCTGTAGGAACTATAACATTTTAAAAAAAATAAGCACATAGTTTATTCTGCTTTTTAAATGACTTGGAGTGTTAAGAATTTGGATATATGATTGTAATGCTGTATACTGTTTCCATACAGCATGAGTCTTCGAGTTCAAATCAAATCTTTTCCCAATGTTAAATGAAACAAAACAAATTTTTAGAATATTTGTTTAAAACATACAAGGCAAGTATTTTGGACTGATTTCAATAAGAAATCCTTTGTTTAGCAAATACAGTTACTATGGTTGGTAGTTATACTAGTAACCTAAAAGTAAAACAAGTTGTTTCTGGCTTCATTGAATAAATCACTACAAATACAATTTATATCCACAATAAAGGAGTCTAAAATTTAAAAATAAGGTAAATTTCCCTAAGGGAACAAAAAGTAAGCTTCTGAAACAGTATCCCTATAAATGAGATTAGTTAATATTCATTATCAACAAGAAGTAAGCAATAACTGCTATAAAAATATAGATGACCAAAATTGACTCGAAAAAAGAGAAAACCTAAAAAGCCCAATAAACATGGAAGAAATTGAGAAAATTATTTGTACTATTGTCCCAGAAAGCACTGTTTGGATGGTTTATAAGTAAATATTCAAGCTATTTTGATGCTATTCAAGTTATAGCATAGGAAAAGAAGGAGATTTCATTACTCATTAAAGGAAGAGGGCTATAGACCAATCTCACATGAATTTCATGAAAGTCCTAAATAAAACATTAACAAAATAGTCCATCAGGATATTAAAAATATAATACACCATAACAAATGGAGTGGGGTCTATTTTAGAGATTCTTGGCTGATTCACTCTTAGGAAATCTTTTTAAAAATATTTTATTTATTTTTAGAGCAGAATGGAGGGAGAAAGAGAGGGGCAGAAACATCAGTGTGTGAGAACTAGAATGGTTGGTTGCCTCTCAAATGTCTCCAACTGGGGACCTGGCCCACAACCCAGGCTTGTGCCCTGTCTGGGATCAGCCTGGTGACCCTTAAGTTTGCAGGCTGGCACTCAATCCACTGAGCCACACCAGCCGCAGCAGAAATCTATTAATATTAATAAATGTTAATAGATTTTAAAAAGTCACTATTCTGATTTAATCTTATATTCATTCTCACTAAAACCTTAAGTAAAATGGGAATGTATGAATGGTTCAACATGATAGAGAAGCATATATCAAAATTCTAGCATTTAATGATAAGATATAAAGTCATTTCTGTTAAGGAGCAAGTTAAAGATGCTTCCTATTACCTTTGTTATTTTACATTGTTCTGGCAATGTTAGTCATTGCATTTAGACAAGAGAACAAAGTGAGAGATATAGATACTTGAAATCTTGAAGCAAAATTGCTATTATTTATATATGATGTAACCTACACCTAGGAAACCCAAGAGAATTAACAATATTAGAAATAATGAAAGGTTGAATATATGAATAGATAGTTCACAAAAAAGGAAATGCAGTGAAAAGTTGTTCAGTATTACCGGTTGTGAGAGGAGAGCAAATTTTTTAAAATTCAGAGTTCAGAATTTCAGAATTACCATCCAATGGATGAATAAAAATGAAAAAAATGATAAATCAATTCCAGGTAAGGGTATGAGGAAATAGGCAGCCATTTGCTCTAAGTGAAAATGTATCCTGTATCTTCATGTTACAGAAATAAAAGCGTGTGCTGAAATACATATATGAGGATATTCACTGCAGCAGTGATTATAATACCAAAAAATTAGAAAAGGGGGAAGACCCATTGGTTAGAAAATGGTTGAGAAAATTATGGCATATCCATAGTATGATTATTATGTAAGCATAATTTATATAAAATAATAGAAACAAAAATAAAATTTTGTAAGGTATTCACTTATAAAATAGATACATAAAACCATTTTTCCTAGATACAATTGACAGTCATAAAATAATGATAGAAGGAAAAATTCCACACATTATAGCAACAACAATGAAAACACTCAGATAATATGCCCAGGAATTTAAAATGTAACAAGATTGCTATGTAGGACCTACAGGTAAAAACTATAAAGTACTATTAAGGAACGTAATAGAGACAATTGTTAATTTCCCCTATATTTTGCTATAAATTTGTGACAGTCCTAATGAATCACAGCAGTAGCCTGATGGTCTGGCCCCCAATGCTTCTGCCCTAGCCTTGACCTCTTGTTCCCTTTCCTGTGTTCTCACACCTTCATGCTGCACTAGGTCTCCACCAGAATGTCCTGCTGACTTGAGACGAAACATGGAAAAGCTTAGTTTGTGCTAGCTACAAAGCATCATCTGATTTGAAGAAAAGATAAGAATTGCATTTATTCATCCAGCCTAGAGTTACGGTTATAAGCATAGACTTGAGGCCCTGGTCCGGCAGTTAGAGCACCATCCCTACACTCCACAGCTACAGGTTCAGTCCCCAGTCAGAGCACATACCAGAATCAACCAATGAATGTATAAATAAGTGGAAAAACAAATTGGTGTTCCCCGCTCTCCCCCTTCCTCTCTCTATATAAACGTAATAAATGAAGATGAAGAAGGAGAAGAAGAAGAAGAAAGGAAAGAAAGAAAGAAAGAAAAGAAAAGAAAGAAAAAGAAAGAAAGGAAAGAAAGAAAGAAAGAAAGAAAGAAAGAAAGAAAAGAAAAAGAGGAAGAAAAGCATAGACTTGAGCCAAGCTTCCTGTGTCCAACCCCTGGTCCCAAAACTTACTAGTTGTGCAATGGGCAAGTTTCTTAGGCTCTTGGAATAGGAACTACACGTAACTCATAATAAATGGATATATCTGACAAACACTGAGCAACTATGAAAGGTCAGGTACTATAGGACACAGAAATAACTGAAATAGCAGAGACAGACTATCTTAGTATGTACTTAATTTCAGCTTCTAGAGTCAGGACAGGTTTGTAACCTGACTTTCACATGTATTAGCTGTATATGTTTGGCAAATTTCTTAACCCCTGAAAATCATCGTATTGATCTGTAAAATGATGCTGATATTTTCTCCCCAGGACGTTGTGTGGATTAAATGAGGCTACCAATGTAAAGTGTTTATATAGCATAGTTCCAATGTAGGGCCTGGTGAAGAGGAAGGGCTCAGTAAATGTTAGCTATGGCTGTTTTAATAGTTCCTCATATTTGAGGCAATTTACAGTGTTCCAAGGACATCTATGTACATGATTGTATTTAGTTCTTATAAAACACTGAGCTATTATGGCTATTTAAAAAATTGTTATTTGTACTAAGCATATGGAGTCTTAGAAGCATTGTGACTAACTTGAAGTTATAGCTTGTGCGTGAAGGAGCTAGGATTCTAACTCCCAAGTTATTTGGGTCTTTGGGAGTTTCATCTCTTTTGTCCCTCTTCTCACACCCATCCAAGCCATTTACGTATGTCTGCAACACAAGGACTGTGATAACAATAATAAGGTCATAAGTATATCAAGGAACTGGGAGGGAGAAATTCTGAATGAGAGATACTGAAAAGGTTCCAAGATGACCGTGGAATGAGTTTGCCCTTGACAGATGTTTGTTGACTTTGGGGAGCTGGTGCCTGATGGTTACAGTGGCAAGGTAAGGTGGAGAGCTGGTGGGGAGATTTGGCTTCCAGTCTTGGCTTCCCACTAGGCTAGCTGTGAAATGCTGAGAAGGTCATATCCCTTAACTAGGCTTGTTTCTTGAGGCACTAGTGCAGCAGGATGGGAGGGTACTGGGGTAGGGAGTGCTTCCAAGAAGAGAGTGGCAGACAGGCTGGCCTGTTCTCTGGCACTGATGTAGGAGGCCTTCTCGGTGTCTAAGGCCAAGCTGTAGCAGACCGTACAAAGTCTGTCGTAGGCTGTTAAGGAGGGCTGGGGGCAGGCAGAGGCCTTGGGAAAATGATGCTCTTGGAATGTTTGACCTTGGTGACCAACAGAGCAGGCATCGCTGGTTCTGCACTCTGACCACTAGAGGGCGCTACCTTCCAATTGAAGCAGGAAATGACCCTCCACCTCTCCCCACCGGTTCATCAGACCAAAGTTTGGCCCCTTGAGCAGTCTGTTGCGGGGTCGAGCTAGCTGGGCTAGCTTGGGAAAACCTAAACTAGTAGTGGAGCTGTGGGAATTGCAAGATCAGGTCACTGGTCCTGGAGACGATGCCTGTATTACAGTTGCAACTGGCCCCCAGTAGCCAGGAGGTGGTGGAGAGGGAAGTCTGGGTGTTTTCTGGGTCCACCACATGCCAGGGGCAGGTGTTTTGTCCTTCATAAAACGTGGCAAACCCCGCAGCGTGCCTGGATGAGGGTGCAGATTAGGCTGACATCCTCACCCTTCTGCCTTCTATGGGGCTGCGTTGGCTGCACAGGGCCTGTGGACTCAGGATGGAGAGATCGCAGCGGGCAGTAAATGTCTCCTCTCCCCTACCTTTTAAAGTGGGACGCACCTGGAGTCCTGGGATCAAATCCAAAGCTTATGTGATCTCAGACACGTTACTAACCTTGCTCAGGCCACAATGAACCTCACATTCATTCCAATATTGTGACAATTAAATGACACATAAAGTTGTGCCAGAGGCTTTCTGGGGAGTGCAGACTGTTGCTAGTGGGACAAGATGGCGAGGAAGAGGCTCCATTCTCTCTGCCACCAAAGCAGAGATCTAACCTCAGAGGACCTGGAAGGTTAGCAACCTGTTCCATATATGCATACCTCTGCTTGCTATAACAGCTGTAATGAGATGTGAAAATATCTGTGATTTCTATTGATGGCAGATTTTATTGCAGTTTGTTGCCCACTTTCATAATTGAAGGAAATGCTAACTTTCAACTAGAGACTGATGAAAATAAAGATGTAATGTTTCCCCCAAATTCATGAGTCCCATGAATAAATCCATGGCCCCAAGAAAGAATCATTGCTAACAGTTTCCTCAGTTTGCAGTTGGGGAAACTGAGGTCTCCTGAATCCTACCAAGGTCAAAGGTCTTCCTGCTAAATTGCATAACTCTGAACCTTGGGGAAAACTATCTCTGTGCCATTTTTTTTCACCCTGGAATTCCCAGGTTTACTCTGTCAAAAACATGCCAGTAGCCTGAAGCGTCCCTTGCTTGCATTACACCCAAAGCATACATCTGGGGTGTGAACTTCCCTCAGAGGTGCCTCACAGGGCCAGCTCCAGGCTCCATGGAACCCAGTGGCTTGTCCCAAAAGGCTTTGAGGAGTCAAGTGGAGAGCTGATTAAATCCTGGTAACTTTCTTCTAGTAGCTATCTCCTTTTTATTGATAAGAATAACCCTTTGTCATTTGTCCCCCATAAGCACTGAACAAAACAGGTAGCCGGGAGGATTTAGAATACCTTGAGGGATTTAGGCTCTGTCAGGCACAGTTACTCCAAGGGACTCACCTGGATTTCCTTCCCATGAACATAGAGTGTGGTTCTTTCCCATTTGAGAAAAGTGTCTGAGTGCCCAAATCCCTGAGAAAAGTGAGAATGCTTGCCCTTCTGGTACAAGTATCACTTCTCTTTTCCACGCTCCTGAGAGTAAAGCACATTGAAAGAAATAGGGTTTCTCAGGGACCCCACTGGAAGCCTGTCCTTGCCTGAGTAGTTCTGTCTACTATCCCATCCCTGCTCCCAGACTCCAGGTTCCCAGTGGGCTTCTTTACCTCAGGACAGATGTTCTTTTCTGCTCTCAGGTGAGTGTCCTGGTGAAAGCACCTTAAATGAGCTCTTAGCTCTTGACTGGTTCTTTGGTCTTGTTAAAACCCAGTTTCTCACTCCCGTCACTGCTCTGCTTTCATTACTGGTATAGATGGCCTTTGGAAACCACAGAATTTCTGGGGGGTTTTAAAGCAATCAGGGGTCTTCCTGCCTCTCTCTCCTCCACTTCTACTGTGAATTTTTTTCTCCTCTCTTCCGCTGCTGATTTCTCCTTTTCCTCTTCCTTTTTGTTGTGTTAGAAATTGACTATGGAGCTTAGAGGGCTGAGAAAAACCACCCCTGGAAATGGCTTTTTTCACCTTGGGATAAAACTGATAATAGAATAACAAGAAGATTAAAAACAAAAATACTGTGTCCTTAAGTAAAAAGAAAGATGCCAGGTCTTTTCCTGAGAAGGGTTTGCTTAGGAGTAGGACATAGATGGCAGGGAGCTATCAAGGGAGGTTTGGGGAGCAGAGGAGAGAAGGGGTGGGGGCAACCAAAATGGTACTATATGTAGGGGTGAGAGGATGGATGGATAACCTCACTCCTCCACCTGCGATCCCCTTGCCCATTTCTTTGTGTTCCTCCTTGGTCGTTGACGACTGAGGAGATTCCAGGGACTGTTCCTAAATTCTAGGGTTATACACTTTGGTGGGAAGAGTTTCGATTTGAGGATTAGAAGCTATGGTTTCTAACTTCTGCAAGGCTGGTTCTGCAAGGCTCTGTGCCAGAGGGGATCCAACAGAACAGGAAGCCCTCTTGTTCTGGAGGAAACACCTGTCACGATTGCCAACCAGTGCTGGGCTACCCAGGAGCCAAAGGGGTGTCATAAGAAGTGGGAAATTTTTCATGACCAATCTAGAGTCACTCTCACCTTAATGTGACCGGGGATTCCTGTTTGGTAGTACACCATAGTCTTTAAAACGGTAAGGTGCTCAAGGGTTTGAGGTCCTTTTAGGTGGCTGCACCAAAGCCATCTTCATAAGTGTTGTCAGGTGAGAGAGACACCAGGAACATCTCCCTATTCTGTCAAACTGTTCAGATTTCAAAACAGAGTAAGTCAATTCCAGGAGCCTGGGAGGTGGAAACTGATGTTGGGAAGTTTTATTCCATTTACATGTCTCTCACCACCATCCTGGCCACCAGACCAGTCTACCACAACCCACAGAATACCTGGCCACACAGACATAAATTGCTAAGCTGAGCCTGGTATCCAGTAACCTTATTTGCTGTCCCTAAATAGTGGTCAAATGTATGACCTCTGTCCCCTAAAATGGAGATTTGTCAATGCTTGTCTCTGTAGGATACTTAGAAGGGTATGCAGCATTTCTTGTTATCCAGAGGCTTACAGCAATGATTATTATGAACATGGAGAAGTGTTGAAGACAAGGGGTATGTGAGGGTGGGGCCACTTGAGCACCAGCAGACATCATGTGTTCACAACAGTTATTGCAAAACTCTCAAGAGTTCTGCAAAGACCTCAGGGCTTGAGATTGAACCACAGAGGACTTTTCAGCAGTCATGAAGCATCTATCCATCCTGCAAACAGTTGTATGCATAATTTCTTTTAAATGTTGTTTCTGATCACTCCTAACCAAATATTATTGTATGTTAGGTACCTTGAGGGTGACATGACTGAGCTCTCAAGGAGAGCATGCACCCAGAAATGAGGCAGAATACTCCAAGTGTGTAAGCACCCGAGAAGTGAGAGAAAACTCAGAAAGGAGGGAAGGAAGGGAAAAGCAAAGGGGACTGCCTTGTGTGCCGGACACTGTTAGGTACCTTAGTGGACAAAATGACCTTCAAATTGAGCTTTTAAAGAAGGCAGGATTCTAAAAGGCAGGGGTAAGTGTTTTTCAGATATAGGAACAATATCAACCAACAAGGTATAGGAACACACTGGGCTTGTTTGGAAAGTAGTGAAGCTTCTGAAATTACAATGTAGGCAGCCTCCTGGGGATGCTGGGGGTGCTGGAGGGGCAGCTCCTTGCCCACAGCATCCCAAATATCCTGTCAGCCTGTGAATGTCTGAAGTACCTGAGTCCAGTTACACAATTTAGAAACTGATATATTGTTTTTAAGATCTTACTGGTAAATGCTCAACGTTAAAAGAAACTCTTGTTGTATGTTAAAATCATATTTTTATCTTCTGTAAAATTGTGAGGACTCAAATGGAAAGGACTAACATAGCCACGTGGTCCAGTCCTTGGCAGGGTGCAGAAGCTTTTATGCTAGTGGTTCTCACGCTTGAGCGTGTATCAGAATCACTTGTTGACTTAAAATACAGATGGCTGGGCCCAGCCACAGAGTTTCTGATTTAGTAGGTTTGTAGTGGGGTCCAGGAGTTTGTATTCCTAACAAATTCCCTGGTGCTGCTGCTAATGTAACGTTCCTTGCAAAGTCTTCTGTGTAAAACATCTTGTGTTTGCTTTCCTCTTTCTGGTGGTATGCAGCTTATTACCACACAAATCACACTGCCAATATTCTTTGTTGAACACCTCCAGTTGTTTAAAAATTCTTCCTCATGTTGCCTTCACACCTTTAAGTTCTAGTCAGTCATTGGCATCATACGAGGAGAAAGTCAGAGCTGTTTTATTGTGGAGAAGTGGTGGCAGCTTCAGGGGTTTCAGTATCAAGATGACAGGACAGGCCCTGGGAAGAATGCCTTTCTTAGCCTCAATTCTAACTTCTAGTCTGTAGTGAATGGCTCACAAGGCATATTGACCTCAAGTTCCGTCTTTTTAAATAGAAGGCAGAGAAAAATCTTTCCAAGTCACTCTGATGTCCTAGAAAGTCTGTCCTGTCCTTCCCTGGTGGTAGAAGAAACCAGGTTCCTTTGTAGCCAAGCCTCCTGCCAACAGGTGAGCAGGCCTGTGGGGGTACTGCCAACTGCTTCACACACTGATCTGTATGGGGATAACTTGAATTTCTCAAGGACACACCAGCCTGATGGCAGAAATGGCTTCAGTCACAGCTCTGCCTGTCCTCTGGACTGGGGTGACCCCTCACCACCACCACCAGACCACAGTGTGCTGTGTGAACACACAGGGACAAAGCTCTTCTCCCCACCTCATGGCCACATTGCCTTCTGGGTGCTGAAGTCATGCAGCAGATTGCTCTGTAACTGAGATCCCACATCCTCCTCTGCCTGTTGCCTCCAGACAGCCACCAGTGCTGTGTTCCTTGCTGACTTCTGCTGAACTCTGTCTTTGGCCAAAGGAGTTGAAAGGAACCTCCCATGCTTTGTGGCACCTGCACGCCTTCAGTCTTCTCATAGCACCAGGAATCCCAGGATTTCCTGATGCCTAATTCTTTTTTTTTTTTCTTCAGTGTTCATATTTAATTGCAGCAAGATCACACCACGAAACTAGAGCATTCTGAAGGATGGATGGCAAGAGGAAAACGAGACTGAAAGCCTCCATATGTACTTGACACACACATGGGTCATGTTCAATATTTGCCAATAGAGGAATGACCTTCTGGACTTCATTGTTACCACAAAGAAGTGGATTTCTGATCATGTGGATCATGACAGAAAGCCAGACATTCTTGCTCCAAGTTGGTGGATACCTTCCTCCCCTCAAACGAGGCCCCTCAGTCCTGGCATAGCGTGGTCACTATAAGGGCACTTTCTTAACCTCTTGTAGAAACTAAAACCAATAGATGAACACCTAATCCTTTGAATCAGAGATTTAACATTTGCCTTTCAGGATATTTTCAGTGCGATCTAGAAGGAAGGAAAAGATAATGTTTAGCAAAGATCTACTGCAGAGGATGGACTTAAAGGTACTACTATAGCTGGCTGGGGGTTGAGGGTACAGAGGCTGTTTTCTACCTGAAGGCAGATCAGATGTGACCATCCTCATCCTGACTTGGGCATCCGAGAAGAAAACGTACCTTCTTCAGTGGATAATGAAAGCAAGCCATTTCTTTTTACCCCGCTGGCATGTTAGAATTCTAAGCAATGGGGAATTTGTTCTCCAAACAAGAACGTCAGGTGGCACTGAAACCATTCTGATAGAGGACATGCTTTGAGGCAGGGGTGTCTCGTAAATCATACCACAGACTTGGAGCCACTAGGCTTGATTCTCTGTCACTGGCCCTTTACCACTGGATGAGATGGTTCCCAATCCCTCTGTGAGGCTGTGGTCTTGAGATCCCTGGCACTTTGTTGTTCTACTGTTCCCAAGCTTGTCCCTTTAGAGGCCCTGAGAAGTTGGCCCTTTAAGACAGGGTCCAAACTCATAGATACAGAGTTTTTTATAAACTGATGGTTGCTAAATGGGAGGGGGTTTAGGGGTTTGGGAGAAAAAGATAAAGGAATAAGAAGTACGAATTCATAGTTATGAAACAGTCATGGGATGTAAAATACAGAATAAGAAATACAGTCAATAATTTTGTAATGGTGCTAGGTGGTTACTAGAATTATTGGGAGAATTACTTAATTATATAAATGGCTAACCACTATACTGTATACTATACTATGTACTATATACTGTATAGTATGTATACACTATACTATACTGTATGTCAAAGCTAATATAAAATAATATTGAATATCAACTATAATTGAAAGAAAAAAACAATGTCTAAACTTCCCAAGGACCAGCGATCCTTATTTCTGTGTTCCTCAGAAGAGGCAAATGGAGACTCTAATCCGTACTCCAAGAGTACCTAGATTTTGATACATGCAGGAACCCAGGACATGCCCTGTTCTTGCTCTGCACCTTTTTTCTTTTGTTGGAAAAGGATTGTGTGTTCTGACATCTCAGGTGGGAAGAAGAAGAGGGAGGGAAAGACAACTGAAGTATCCTTCGCAGCCACCTTCAAGTGTTAATAACACACCACTCGCCAGGGGTTCTCAGGCCTCCCCTGACCTGCCACCTGGTTGTTGAATAAAACTAGGTCAGCAGTGTTCTGGGGCCACGATGTGTGAAGCACCAGAGGAGAGTGACTTTGCTCTTCCTCCCACCTATCACCTTGCACAGCTGTAAAACATTTATCTCAGGTCTGCATATGGGCCCTGGCCTAATAAATTTTTTCCAAAGTTGTGCAGACTACACAGACTGCTGCTGCAGGTGGTGGTTGAGGCCAGAGCAACATGGCGAGTAAAAGGGGAGACTGTCATAAACATGGACTCAGGGCAGGGACAGGAAACCACTGAAGCTTAAAATACCAGGCTCCAAGTAAATTAGTAAGCTACTAAAAAGAAAAAATAATACTGGGGTAATCAGTTCTAAAGTTGGAGTAAAAATTTGAGGATATCAGAGAGGGATCTCAAATACAAAGGGTGGAGGCTGGAATCTTGTACTGAGCTAGGCAGACTGATGTAGTAGAAAGGGTACTGGCCTTCATAGTAAAAATGCAGTTTTAGCCTTTGCTATGAACTTGAGTGACTTTGGTTAAGTCACTCCACCTGTCTGGATCTTTGTTTCATAGTCAGAAAAATAAGGAGGTACTACTCAACAACAAAAACTTAACTGATTAAAAACTGATGGATAAGGACTGAATAGACATTTCTCCAAAGAACATATACAAAAAGATATACAAAAAGACATGAAAAGATGTTCAACATTAATCATTTTTAGGAAAATGCAAATCAAAGCCATAAGATATTACCATTACCCTATACCCATTACGATGACTATTATCAAAAAAACAGAAAATAATAAGTGTGGTGAGGATGTGGAGAAATTGGAACTTTGTGCATTGTTAGTGGGAATATAAAATGGTGCAGCTGCTGTGGAAAACAGTATGGAAGTTCCTCAAAAAATTAAACATAAAATTACCAAATGATCCAGCAATTCCATTTCTGTATATATACCCGAAAGAATTGAAAGCAGAGACTTGAACAGATATTTGTACGCCCATGTTCACAGCAGCATTATTCACAACAGCCAAAAGGTGGAAGTAATCTATTCATTGCCAGATGTGTGGATAAATAAAATGTGTTTTATATATACAGTGGAATATTATTCAGCCTTAGAAAAGAAGGAAATCTGCTATATGCTACAACACAGATGAGCCTTGAAGACATTTGCGAAGTGAAATAAGCCAGTCACAAAAAGACAAATACTGTATGATTCCACTTGTAAGAGGTATCTAGAAGAGTCAAATTCATAAAGATAGAGAGTAGAATGACAGTTGCCAGGGCCTGGGGGGAGTTGAAAATGAGCAGTTGTTACTTAATGAATATGGAGTTTTAGTTTGGGAAGATGAAAAAATCTTTGGGAAGAAGATAGATGGGGTGATGGTTGTACAACAATATGTATGTACGTAATGCCTCTGAACTGTATAATCAAAATGGTTAAAATGGTAAATTTTATCACATTAAAAAATATTGAGGAAGTGAGATAAAAGATTCCTACCAAGCGTGCCAAGGTATGCCGTTGCCAAGATACTGATTTCTCCTAATTTTGAATATGCCGGACAGGGCTGAGAGTAGCTGAAACCATTAGATAGGTCACTTCTAGCCTTGAAGCTTCTATTTATCTCAGTATACTATACACATAACTTTTAAAATTTCTTATTTCTTAACCTCATTAAATTTTCTGATATACATACAGAAAAGTGCATAAAACTAAAATTCATAGCTCAAATATAACCATAAACACCTCTGTAACTACAGCTCAACTCAAGAGCTAGAATCTTGCTAATATCCCAGAAGTCAGGACAGTGTTGTACCACCTATGCAGGTTTCACCCAAAGTCTGCCTGATATTTGGACATTATACAAGGGTGAGCAAAAGTAGGTGTGGAGTCATAAGTACACAAAACACAGTTTATTCTTGAGTTATTTATTATATTATTTATTTGTATTATTTGTCTTATTATTATTACATATCTTATGATTTATCTTTTAGGGAATGATGGTTGGTAATTTAACCTACTTTTGCCCCCTTCCCTGTATAAATGTAATCCCAGAATGAAAATAAATGAACGACAACTGCACAGAGCAACATGTATGAATCTCACATGTATCTGGATTACACCAGAACAATTTATTAAAAAGGACTACACTTCCCTCTGTTCTTTGTCATCAATCAACTGTTTTATTTGAATGGGTCTATTTTGGGGCTTTCTAGTTTATTCTGTTGGTCTATTTTTCGATCTTGTGCCCACCCCATACTGTAGGAATTACTGCCACTCTACTGTCTTGTTACCCAGTAGAGCAACTCCTTCCTTATTCTTAGTTTTCAGAACTAGCTCATCAAGATCAATCAGAAACCAAATAATCAAACAAACCCTTTGGGAAGTTTAATTGGAAATACACTAATCTGTAAATCAGTTTGGAGGGGATTGAAGTTTAGTTCGTGGATATGGTATAACCTTCATTTACTTAAGTTTTCTTTAACTGCTGTCAGTGATATTTTACAGCTTTCTAAAGGAATGCTATAGTTTTGATTCCCCTCTACTTTTGAGTAGTCTGGGCAGTGCTTGGGGCAGCTAACTGGCTAGGCAACTCACTCCAACCTTGAAAAGACTCAGCTGTTTACCCTAGTGAACTATACAACTATTATCAATTTCTCTGTGTGACATGGTGTAAAAAGTATTGGGAAGCATCAGGAAGTCTTTCCAGTTTTATGTTTCTGATCATTTGCACAAAATGCTGGGCTGTGAGTGGGCAAGAATGACCTCAAACATCCTGGGAACCCCTTAAGTTGTCCGGTGTGTGCTTGTAGCCCAGTTTATTTCCATGAACCTATCTGTACAATGTGTGCTCATAAATTAAGAGAGCTTATTCTTGTAATAACATTAATAATGTGGTTATGTACTGAGCATTTATTTACCTGGTTCTGGGTGATATACAAATGTCTTCTTCTTACAGGCATTCATAAGGCTTCAATAAATCATATGAAATTGTTAATATTATCTATACTTTACAGAAGAAAAAACTGGAGCTTTGAGAGGCAAAGTAACCCCTAAATGGTAGAACCACTTCAAACGTGGCAGACTGGAAAATCTGAAAACCTGCCCTCTACAGAGTTCATAGAAATACTGGGTGAAATATATAAAACATTTTAAGAACTAGATAGTTGAACTTGGAAGAAAGGAAAGAAATCTCTAAGGACCAGAGTGAAGCAAAAACTGAAACCAGTAACCAAGCAGTTTGTTTTCTTTATGGGGTCGCTCTGGGACACGAGATGAGACCTGTAAACTGAGGCCCTGCATAGAGCCAAGACCCTCAAATGGATACACTTACAGTGAAACGATGGGCTATAAACCAGTCCTGTTGGCAAAAGGAGATTCATTCATTCTCTCATTCAATACTTTTTTAAAGTATATTTTATTGATTATGCTATTACAGTTGTCTTTTCTGTAATTTTTTCTCGCCTTTATTCCCCTCTGCCCTGCACCCACCTCCCACCACCATTCACCCCTTAGTTCATGTCCATGGGTTGTACATATAAGTTCTTTGGCTTCTCCCTTTCCTATACTATTCTTAACCTCCCCCTGTCTATTTTGTACCTACCATTTATGCTTCTTATTCCCTGTACTTTTTCCTCCCTTCTCCCCCACCACCTCCCTGCTGATAACCCTCCATGTGATCTCCATTTCTGTGATTCTGTCGCTGTTCTTGTTGTGCTTAAGTTTGTTTTTGTTTTTATTTTTTTTAGGTTCAGTTGTTGATAGATGTGAGTTTGTTGTCATTTTACTGTTCATAGTTTTGATCATCTTTTTCTTAGATAAGTTCCTTTAGCATTTCAAATAATAAGGGCTTGGTGATGATAAACTCCTTTAACTTTATCTGGGAAGCACTTTATCTACCCTTCTATTCTAAATGATAGCTTTACTGGCTAGAGTAATCTTGGATGTGGATCCTTGCCTTTCATGACTATGAATACTTCTTTCCAGCCCCTCCTTGCTTATAAGGTTTCTTTGGAGAAATCAGCCGATGAGCACTATCAGTCTTATGGGCACTCTTTTGTAGGTAACTGTCTCCTTTTCTCTTGCTGCTTTTAAGATTCTCTTCTTATCTTTAATCTTGGGTAATGTAATTATGATGTGCCTTGGTGTGTACCTCCTTGAGTCCAACTTCTTTGGGACTCTCTGAGCTTCTTGGACTTCTGGGAAGCCTACTTCCTTTGCCAGATTGGGGAAGTTCTCCTCCATTATTTGTTCACATAAGTTTCTAATGTCTTGATCTTCCTCTTCTCCTACTGGCACCCCTATGATTTGGATGTTGGAACATTTAAAGTTGTCCCAGAGGTTCCTAAGCCTCTTTTCATTTAAAAAAAATTCTTGTTTCTTCATTCAGATCTGGTTAAATGTTTATTTCTTCCTTCTGCTCCAAATTGTTGATTTGAGTCCCAGTTTCCTTCCCTTCACTGTTGGTTCCCTGTATATTTTTCTTTATTTCACTTTGCATGGCCTTCACTTCTTCCTCTATTTTGTGACCATATTCAACCATTTCTGTGAGCATCCAGATCGCCAGTGTTTTGATTTCAACATCTGTTAGATTGGTTCTCTCTTCATCTCTTAGTTGTATTTTTTCTGGAGTTTTGATCTGTTTTCATTTGGACCATATTTGTCTCAGCACTCCTGTTACATTGTAAGGGGGAGCACGTTAGGTATTTGCCAGGGTGGTGCAATCCACATTGCTGCGTTGTGGTGCTGTATGTGGAGGAGGGGTCAGAGAGGGAACTATCCTGCTTGCTCAACTCCTGCCCTGCTTTCAGTCACTTCTTCCACTGCCCACAAGCAAATTGGGCCCTTCTGGTGCTGATTCCCAGGTGGGTGGGTTTGTGTACATTATAGGACCCTGTGGGTCTCTCCAACAAGCTCTCCTGTAAGGTTGGGAGTTTCTCCTACCACTACAAATCCCACAGATTTTTGTAGCCAGAGGTTGTGAGGCTTTCTTTTCCTGTGCTGGAACCCTGGGTTGTGCAGTCTTTCTTGCTCCCCACTTGTTCCTCCCAGTTTTTCCATGTGCAAATGTGGGGCTACCTGGTTCTCAAGTGGCTTGCCGGGTATCCTCCCCACCCCAGCTGCCTGTCTCCATTCCTCCTACCAGACTGAATGAATGTTTCTTCCTTTATACCTTGGTTGTTGGACTTCCATGAAGTTATATTTTCTGGCAGCTCTGGTTATTTTTTGTTTTTAAATTTGTTGTTGTCCTTCTTTTGGTTGTGTGAGGAGGCAAAATGTATCTACCTTCACCTCCATCTTGGCTAGAAGTCTCCAATAACATTTTTTGAAAGCTTGCTATAAGCTAGACTTATATTCCAGGTACTTGGGATAAAGTAACAAAACAAACCCAAATCTCTATCCCTGGGGGATTTATATTCTGGTGGGTGAGAGACAGAAAATACTTAATAAAAGTAATATATCAGAGGATATGTTTATGGGAAAAACAGATTAGGGTTGGCGAGGAAATCATCTCTGTTGACCTGGACTCTGGGAGGGAAAACAAATTCTGTCCTGCAAATTCCCAGCCACAGACCTGCGCTTTAGGAGGGGCTGGGATTGTACTTGAAATTAGTTATTTGCATTATCTGGAAATACTAAGGCAAGTAACCAACATAAATTGCCCCTGGTTCTTAGTATCTTTCCTCATCATTCTGCGGGTATGGAGAGGCACTAACTGACAAAAACAAAGAAAACGCTCCACCCAGGCTGCCAAGGGGTTCCAGAGATAAAACCCAGACAAACGTGAACTCACAGTAAAAAAAATACCAAACTATCAATGGCCAATTTAGTTTGTTTGAGGGTAAAGCCCATTCTACACATGTACCAAGACATACCATGCATCCTCATGGGCAGGGTTGCCTTAAGATCCAAGGCATTTAGGATCACAGAATCCTCAAAAGGGACCCAAAAAAATCACCTACCTCAATCTCCCTAACAAGGCAGGACACCTTTCTGTAACATGACACAGATCATCAACCTCTATTTGAATACCTCTGTGGCAGGAGTGTACATTCCTTCCCTAGATGGTGGGCAAAACAACACTACCTAAAGAGACAGACAGGCTCCTTAATCCTTCTGTGCCAGGCAATCTTGGGCAGAATAATTAACCATATGAATTTAAGTTTTCTTAAAGTGAGGATATCATCTCATAGGGTAGTAGATATAAAGGCTTACCAGGCACATAATAGATAATCTTATTTTTTTCTGCTCATTAATGTCTAGATCTAAGTTACAATAAAAATATTTATTCTGCTTTGCATTTATCAAATTCGATCCACTTACAGGCATGAGATTTTTTTTTTTGAAAATCCATATTTTAGAGGGGCAGATCTCATTTAGTTCAACATTCCACTGGGAATGGGTTTTGTCATTTTAAAAAATTGCTAATTTCTATTTAATTTTGAACCAACACTGTTTCTGCATCTCAAGGTCTTTTCTATTTCCAACCTGAAGGTTTGTGGCTACTTATTCTATCTGTGCTGGGATGAAGGGTGAGTCTGAGAAGTCCCTTGATTGAGGATGAAGTGTAAGCTCCACTGTGACGGCTATTTTGTTTTTTTTAATGCAACTTTTTTTTTTTGTTTTAGAAGTTTCAAGAGTAAATTTTACTCACTTAAGCTCCTTATCTTAAAAATTACGGTATTATTTCCTTGCATTGTAATTCACCAATTTTAAGGGTACAGATTGGTGAAATTTGATAATTGTAGACAATTGTATAGTTATACCCACACTCAAGATATAGAAAAATTTCCTCACTTTAAACTTTCCCCTTCAGGTCCTTGATTTTCAGAGGGATGTTGGCAAATTGGCTGTAGTCCAGGGAGAAGTCTTGAAGTCATGGCACAGGCAGACCACCTTAAAGAATGAGGCTAATGAAGACTGTACCAGCATTCCAATATTTGAAGGTCTGCTATGTAGATAAAGGGTGGACTTAGGGCAGCTCAGAGGAAGCCATCAGGACCTGTGGGTGGAGGTGAGATATTTTGACTCAATATAAAAAAGAAATTTCTAAAAACAATGTAATAACTATTTGCAGATGATGAAGTTAAGTGAGACTCAGAGTTAAAACTGAATTACTCTAGATCAAACACCTGGGAAGTGGTAGATTCAGAATTTCTGATCTTAAATTCAGATTTTTCTCATTTTTCTCTTTGCTTTGGAAGATGTCCAGGAGGCTAAGGGGGCACAGTATCAAGGTGGAAATGACCTAAGTTGGCTGCTCAGATGTTCATCATTTTTGACCATTTACCCTCTGGCTCAGGTCATGGTTTTGTTAGGGATAGCTAAGGCCTTGTGAAGACCGGTGGCCCTTCCAATGTGGGTGGAAGAAGGTGAGGCCACCCCCTTCTCACCCCCTCCTCAGCCTGTGGTTCACTTTGCCTCACTTCCTGGAGCCATCTCTTGCTCTAATTTCCAGTGTGGGGTGAGGATCTAGGTCAGTGAAAAGCTGAGTGCTGGGTATGCCTGTGTGGGTGCCACTGATAGGGATCAGCTGCTGGCCTGGCTGGGGCTTCGGGCTGAGAGGAGCTTGTAGCAGTGCCTTCCACCTACCTGGCTGGGTTTGTCTGAGAGATTCTGAGTGTGAAAAGGGGGAGACAATTGAGAGTAAAAACGATACTCTCAAGTGAGAGGGGGGGAAAAAAAAGAGGAGAGAGTATATAACAAGAAGAAGGGAGCCTGGGCAATAAAAGCCAGAGCTTTGCTGCTCAACTCCCAGTGAGCAAGTAAGTGAGAACTCTCACTGCCAGAGGAGAAAGGATGGGCACATGAGGGCCTTTGCTGCATTTACTGGGCTTATTGGCATCCTGGCCTTTTACTGGCAGTGGATGCACCAGTTACTGCTCCCCAGGAAGACCTCAGTGCATGAGGATGCTCAGTTGGCCCTTAGCCCTGACCTTGGGGTGGGAGACAGTGGAGGTTCCTAAGGCATTGGGTGTCAGTTGGATGTCAAGTTGGATGTAACCAAGGCATCTGCCAAAGGGAGAGAACTGAGAAGGCAGAGCACCTCCTCCCTGGCTGTCCTTCCCCTCTACTTTGCCCTCCTCTTCTCTGGGAGGGGCTGGAAAACAGTGGCATCCTGCACAGTGAGACAGGTGGGCCAGTGCATTGGGTTTGTCCAGCTCAGAGCCCAGCCAGTTGGCAGGAAGCAGGACAGAGGTCCTTTGAACTCAGACCATGTGTCCCTGTTAAATACATCAGCTTTTAAATCAATCTTTGTTCAAAGTCCAGTGAGTTCCAAGAAAACAACTCATGAGCAGAAAGTGAATTCCCAAGTGGACTCAGCAGCTCTTCCTCCCAGATCCAGGTAAGAAATAACTCTGAGCCCCACTGACTGAGGGGCTGGCCACCTGGGCATGAACCACCTTTTTTCTTTTCTTTTTCCCTCCCCTAAACAGTAGCTGGCTGTCAAGAGCAGAAGAAAGGGTCATGGGGAAGGAGCAAGGAGCCAGGCCCCCTTGGTGGTGTGTGTGTGT
This sequence comes from Mormoops blainvillei, assembly GCA_004026545.1. NCBI lineage: Eukaryota > Metazoa > Chordata > Mammalia > Chiroptera > Mormoopidae > Mormoops > Mormoops blainvillei. The sequence continues at coordinate 218,076 of PVJD01000733.1, read as the reverse complement.
GTGCGGGGGGGCAGGGTGGCTATTCTCTTAGATTCTCCCTGCTTGAGATGCCCCAAAACTTGCAGGTGAGGGCCTGCTTCACAGGCCCTAATCCTCAGACAAAAGCTTTCCCACGGTTGCGTGGAGGTTTGATGTACAGCCAAAGGGAGTGAGACAGCAGACTTCATAGGTCATAGGGAGATACTCACAGGACCTTCCCACTGTGCAAGGGCTTTGGGTATTAGAGGTTTTCTTAAAGGATACAACCTAATGTAACTGGACAATACAGACAGGTATTGCTACTCTTTTCATCACTTTATAGCACTGAGAAATGAGGGAAAACCCAGTGGATTTCTAGGCTGGTTGAATTTTAAAATGTAGATCTCCAGGCTCTATCCTTTGGAGTTTCTAGTTCTTTGTTTTTTTTTAACATTCACCCAGATGAGCCTCGTATGCAGGCAGGTTTGAGAGTCACTGGTAGCTTTTTTCCTAAGCAGAGGGGTCAAGGGACTTAAACATGACGTTCATCTAAGGTCTCACCAGCTAAGGAGAATTCTATTCTGGCTGGCTCTGTGAGAACACATTCCCCCCTAGCTATAGTCCCTGCAGTGTTGCACTGACGTGTTCTCATCCTTTTATCCAGAAATCATAGGGGCTCTCGGTCTCAGGTCATGGTTGTCTAGTCGCCGGGAGTCACATGTTCTTTCCTGAAGGAATTAACTCAGGGATTTTAAGTTTATGTGTTATGGCTAAGTAAATTGGTCTTATTGTTGACTCTTGCATATTCTTTGCACCATACGCTATGAAGTTGCTAGAAATGATGTCTTAAGTTCATAGACTACTGGCTAGACAGCTGCTTCTCATCTAGAGCAAAGAACATGGGGCAGGAATACAAATAACCTGGGTCTTGATTCAGTTGTTAGTGACAGGCTATTAGACAAGTCAGTCGGCTGGAGCCTCAGTTTCATCATCTATCAAAGCCTCTCATCTTTTGCTGAAGGCCATACTGAAAATAAAATTATAACTATGTACTTGAGCAGAAACACAATTGTGCTTGCATTTCAAATGTGTGTATGTATCCAAAGCTTCTGTGGAATAGTGGGAGAAGCAGCCTTGTGGCTAGTCGGAAACCTTGTTCCATCTTTTAATCTCATTGAGCTTCTATTTACTCATCTATAAATAAGGAGTTGAGACTTAATAATTACAATTGTTCTTTTCAGCCTACCAAGTGTAATAGATCCTAGCTCTTTGAAGGCTAGCTCCTTATTGTCACTTGGTTATGAATTAGAATGTTAGCTCTCTAACATTCTAATGGTGCCTGCTAAGGAGGAAGGGCTTTTAAAATCAGCTTCCCCCTCCACTCCACCACCGTATCCCTCATTTGTAGACTTTTTATCAGAAATCATCTTGTTTATTTTTTATATGCCACCTTTGCCAGATGTTTAGTTTCAAGAGAGCAGGGATCTTGTCATCTGTTGTTACTTGCTGTAATCCCAGCTCCTAGAACAACACCTGGCAAGAGTAGATGCTTAGATATTTGGGTAAGTGGAAGTTGGTGTGTCAGGGAAGGAGTTGCAAGGATAGAATCGGGGTATTTTGATAAGCTGCTCTGAAGGTGAGGAGGTTGAAGAATTCTCATACTCTCTCAGGTTATCTGAGGTCCCAAGTCTGAGGATGTGGGAATGGATGTCTCTGTTTTACATCTTGGTTAAATGATTTTCACATTAATTGCATAGGAATTTGATGAGAATAGCAGGTTAGAGCTAGACATATTTTCTTCAAGATCTGAGCAACTCCTCACCTTGGTCCTTCATGAGGGACTGCCCAGATTTATTTTTGCCTGCTTGGTATCATGGCTAAGTGATTAATAGCATGGGTGTCAGAGCTGGAAATGTGCATTCCAGATCAGGCATATCCTTCCTCTCTAAATCTCTATTTCTGCCTCAGTTAAACAGTCATAATAGAAACTAGTTTTTAGTGTTTTGAGGATTAGATGGGAGAATGCACTTTGTGCCTTGCACAACTGAAGTATATTTGGATGATCTTCACACGGCTTTGTGAGGGCCTGACCCCAGGGAAGGAAGGAACCCTGGCAGTGGCAAAGAGTTTTGTAGGCAGGAAAGACAGCACCTACTGACTTACTCAGTGACACCTAGAGAAGGTTTGCTCTTGGTCTGAGACCACCAGCTTCTGAGGCTCCAAGCCTCACAGACATAAATACTGAAGCTCTTCTTGAATCTGTAGAACTGAGTCTAAGGCGCTTTACAATCTAACCTTTTTTGTCCTCTCAACATATACCTGTTCTCTGGGTATATGTTGAGAGGACCATTCACCATTCCTGAACTCACCTGTACTCTTTCTTTTGCCTTGTATGCCCTCCTCCTCCCAGCTTAACTGCTTGAGTTTTCTAACACAGCATATCCCTCACGGTTGGAGGATTGGGGAGACTGTGGAGGGAGCCCAGACTCAAGTGGATTTGAATCCAGGTACTATTGCTTATCCAATAGCCATGGGAGACAAGCTTAACTTTTCAGAGCCTTTTTTTCTCTCATAAAAGGAACCATTAGGATTAGATGAGAACTCATAAAAGTTACTGAAGCTGGTGCTTGGAACATAATGGGAGCTCAATAAATATGTGTAACAATAAAAATACATTTACTTTTTTTCTTTTTCAATTATGGTTGACATGCAGTATTAGTTTCTGGTGTACAGCATAGTGATTAGACATTTATATAGCTTACAAATGAAGTGATCTCCCTGATAAGTCTAGTACCCATCTGGCACCACATAGTTGTTACAATATGATTGACTATATATCCTATGCTGCATGTAATAGCCCTGTGACTATTTTTATAATGGCAATTTGTATGTAATCTCCTTCCTTTCAGCTTTTTTACCCATCCCCCTACTTCCCTCCCATCTAGTGACCATCATTTTGTTCTCTGTATCAATGAGTTTGTCTCTACACGAAACATTTACTTTTCAATATTCCAGCACCATGCCCTTGTTAGGTAGTTATGCTTGTAACTCTCTCCACTGCACTATGGGCTCTGTGAATTCAGGACAGTGTCTAATCTGGCTTGAGCCTCAGTATCTGCCCCCAGCAAGTACTAAATATAACTAATTGATTACGTAAATGATACTTGAAATTCAGAGGATGGGGTGATACTTCCACACTGTGCTGGTAAGGAAGGGATGTGTATATATCTAGACTTTGAACTTAGCCTTGAAAATGGGTAGGTCTTGAATTCATTCACTTGTAAAAAATGTTTGCTTAGGACCTAATCAGAGTGGGGATGGTATTTCAGGCAGAGAATGGGGCCTGAGCACAGCGCAGGCTTGGTGCCTGCTAAGGAGTAGAGCTGGATTATGCTGAGCCTCAAAATCTGAGGCAGTCATCTGGTCTTTTGTACTTGAATTCATTTTTACAGGCTAACATGGTGAAAGCAAGAACAGGAAGTTTGTCTTGAGGCAGTGAGTGGGAGGGACAGGAGGTAGGAGCACTCTGGTACATAGAAAAAAAGTGAGGGGGCAGAAATGCAAGTTCAAAGGATCTTGTAAAACCAGTTGCCAATTTTAGGTGATAGCTTTGTTCTAGCCAGCCCTCTGGGTGGTTTGGCTATTTTAAGGCACTAGTTCTATCAGCAGGAGTAGATACTATATCCTTTCTGTGAGGGCATCTCCGTTTCCACACAATATTGACTCCATCTCTACCAATTTACAGAACCCTTAGATAAGCACGTGAAGTGTGAAACACTTTGAACTCCATCCCAGTCCTGCCATAAAGGACAAAGTGTTCACGGTAGCTGGAGCAGTATTTAGCACCAGTGGGACAAATGAACTTCGAGATAAGCAGATTCCATTCCATATCATAAATCAGAAATAAGAATTGAATTTCTCCCTGGACCTATGATCACTCTTCTCCACATAATTCTCAATGCAATGCATTTCATTAATTTCCCACATTTGACATCTATTGCTCGTGAAGACCAAACAGGAACTATCATGGGGGGATGTACAGTTGGCAAATACATATATTAGAGACCCACTTATCCTATTTTTGATACTAATTATTTAAAATTAATACACTTGAGTGTTTGAATTCCCACAGGTCTTGCTTTTCAAAGAAGGAATCTAGGTGGCCTCAAATTTATTATCTATAGCAAAGATATAGGATATGCTCTAGGTAAAATATTTGTAAAGAAGAATAAAATTGAATTGTCTTTATCTCTTCCTTGCTTGATTCATCTGTCAGTACTAGCTGAGGTTCAAGGAGCAGTCTGTGCTGAGGCTCTGAAAGAAGGCAGACACTTCTGGAACAGGGCAGGAAGCCCATGGCCAGGGCTGATGGCTGTGGGGAATTCTCAGCCTGCCTAGAGTTGCTGACTTAACATCACCAGTCTCCACTAATTGTATTTTCCAACAAAAGTCCAATAATTTGTTTGTCTCACTGTTTACACATGCAGGCAAATACTGAAGGAGAAGTGTTCCTCACAAGGGCATAACGTGTGGATATGCCTGGTCAAGCTTCCTAGGAATGTTGCCTTCTCCTTGCTAAAGTTCAGAGTGTTTTATATATCAGTGTGGAGTTAAGTGCAAAGTGAGTAACATTCAGGTTGAATGTTACCCCAGAGCTCTTGCCCTCTCTTCCTCTCATGCCTTGATGAAATAGAAATCATTTACTCTGTGGTTATATCCTAGGTTGTACAAATATCCTCTCATGGTCTCAGTAACTAGGGTTAAATATTATTCATCTACTGTTTTGCTAAGTTTTTGCTGTTTACTGTTTTCATGGTATGATGGTTGGTTATATAAGTGCCATGTGAAGAGAGGCTATATTTTCTTTGTAGTCCGATACCGACTGCATCAATGATTTCTAATTACTATTAGATAAGATGGTGGTGAGGTCAGAGTACTCATGACTAACAGTTGTAGATCACCGTATTTGTAGAATAACCCTTTTACATCCTGGACTTTGGGAGATCAGCAAAGAAGATACTCCCTGGGCTTTTTCCTGACGGTAGTCATTGCACTTGGCTATCTCTGGCTGAAACAGACTCCTGTTTTTCCACCTTCAAGCAGAATGCTATTTATCCAATATCCTTTTTACTAATCTTTTGGAAATTCAGTGGTGCTGTCTGACGAGTGAGCCTGTTTGCTAGTTACCGTGATCCTAGTTACCTGGGCCAGATATCTCTCTATAAGGTAATTCTTCTCTCACTCCATCTTCTGCACGCTTGTCTGTTTCTTGGGTCCCTTTGCTGGGTACCTTGGGCTCACATCTGTTACAGCTCATCTGCTCCAGGTGTTGGGACTCTGGCCAGCTTAGTCTTAGTCTGAAAGCTGCCTGGAATCATACCTCCTTGAGACACAACATTTGGTGCTATTTTTATCATTCCCTTGCTTTCAGACTTACACGATACTTCTGGGCTCAGGGAAGTCTGAGTTTATTATTAGAACTTTAAAATTTCATGGGAAATAAAATCTTCAGCCCTGTCTTTTCAGCAGCTAAAGCTAAGTTTGCAGAGGAGGTCTGAAGTGAACCCCTGATCTGATAAACAAGGTGCTTGCCCATCCCCAGTCCATCATTCAATCTCTACTTGTCTGCTTCAAAAAGAAAATCGGAGCATTGATCAAATGTCCTTTCAGAAAATGGGATTCCCATTGCTGCAGTACTGCCACCAGAGGACAGGGAATTCAGCGTGCAGGGACTGAGCTTCTCTGCTTCAGATACTGTGCCTACATGTGTTGCGTGTTCTATCCTAAGTAACCTTCTCCTTGTCTGTATGCATTTTCTAGTCTGGGTGTACTATCCTCAGGAAAAAATTAAGGTCACCCATGTTCTCACAGCAAGCACATAGTGACACCAGGATTAAAAACTGTGTTTAGATTTAAAACTCTTGTTCTTTCTAATGTACTTTACCCAGACTAGAATGCTGGGGGAAGGTGGAAAGAAAAAATGCAAATTCCCTTTATATTAGCCACATATATGGCCACTTTAGGCTTTTCCTTACTGGAAACTACTCCGTTCTAAAGATCTTTTAAGATGGCTTTTTTTCCATGAGAACTCCTTAATTTTTGAAACTACTCCCTCAGTCTCTTCTTCTTCCCTCTCCCTATTCATCCTGCTGAACCAGTCCCTGAAACACTTGTCCTTCTTGGCTTCTCTTATCCATTCACATTGACCCCACAGTCTAACATTCCAGCTCTGTGCTTGAGTGGTAAATAGAGAATCCTCACCCCGTAGCCTTCTGTTTTTAAATGTGTCAAAACTCAGCTGTGGGGAGAAGTTAACATTTTCTCCTTCTATTCTTGTGCCTTTTGATGAGAAAAAGTTATGAGAAACCATACTGTTTGGTCTGCTATAAACTCATGAGATAGGTCTGTCTATCATCTCTCTCTCTATCTGTCTATCATCTATCTATCTATCTATCTAATCTATCTATCTAATCTATCATCTATCTATCTATCTGTCTATCTATCTATAAAAATAATATATTTAACCTAAGGTGTTTCTTAGAAAATTTTATTCAATTTGTTTATTCACTGTAGTGAAACCATGCTGTGGCTATTGGAAATCCTTTTTGCCAATTGTTGTAACTGCCAGCCCAGTTTTTAACTGTTTAGTTTAAATGGAGGTTCTTAAAAATATGAAATAGCTGTCAGCTTTTTAAAATGGGGACTTTTGCTGGATTAAAGACTTAAATGTAAGACCCAAAACTATAAAACTCCTAGAAGAAAACATAGCTAGTAAAATCTGATTTCTCTTAGCCATATATATTTTTTCTGATATATCTCCTTAAGCAAGGGAAACAAAAGAAAAAATAAAGAAATGGGACTACATTGAAGTCAAAAGTTTTTGCACAGCAAAGGAAACCATCAACAAAACAAAAAGACAACCCACCGAATGGGAGAACATATTCACCAGTGATACAACTTATAAGGGGTTAATATCCAAAATTTATAAAGAACTCATACTGGCTCTGGCCAGGTATCTTAGTTGGTTAGAGCCTCATCCCTATCTACCAAGGTTGTATATTTGATCCCTGGTCAGGGCACATACAAGAATCAACCAATGAATGCATGAATAAGTGGAACAACAAATCTCTCTCTCCTTCCTTCCTACCCCTTTCCTCTCTCTCTAAAAAAGAGAGAAAAAAAAAGAATTCATACAACTCAACACCAAAAAAACAACCCAATTAAAAAATGAACAGATGACCTGAATAGAGGCATACAGATAACCAATAGATTTATTAAAAGATGCTCAATGTCACTAATCATCAGAGAGATGTGAATTGAAACCACAATGAGATATCCACCACACACCTGTCAGAACAACTGTTATCAATAAATCCAAACAACAGTGTTGGTGAAGATGTGGAGAAAAAGGAACCCTCATGAACTGTTTGTGCGAATGCAGATTTCTGTAGTCGCTATGGAAAACTGTGAAGGGGTCAAAAAATTAAAAATGGAACTTCCTTATGACCCAGCGATTCTACTCTGGGTCATATTTCTAACTGGAGAAATCCAAAACACTAATTCAAAAGAATATATTCACCCCTATATTCATTGTAATGTTACTTACAATAGCCAAAATATGAAAGCAACCCAAGGGCCCATCAATAGGCAAGTGGATAAAAAAGTGGTGGTACACATATATAATGGAATTTTACTCAGCCATAAAAAAGCATATAATCTTACCATTTGCAACAGCATGAATGGACCTAGAGAGTATTACACTAAGTGAAATAATTTTTGTCAGAGAATGACAAATACCATGTGATTTCACTTACACGTGAAATCTAAAAAACAAAATGGCCTTGACCAGTGTGACTCAGTGGGTCGGGTGTTGTTCCGCAAAACAAAAGGTCATCAGTTCAATCCCAGTCAGGGCACATACCTGGGTTGTGGGTTTGGTCCCTGGCTGGGGTGCCTACAAGAAGCAATGAATCAATGTTTCTCTCTCACATTGATGTTTCTCTTCCTGTCTTTCTCCCCTTCTCTATAAAAATAAATAAAATCTTTAAAAAAAATGCAACAAAATAAATGAACAAACCAAATTAAAACAGACTCATAGGCACAGAGAGCAGACTGATGGTTGCCAGAGGGGATAGGAGTCTGTGGACTGGGTAAAAAAGGTGAAGAGATTAAGAAGTACAGATTGGAAAGGAAAAAAGACACGTACATGGACAACAGTGTGGTGATTGCTGGGGGGGGGGGGATATAAAGGGACTAAATGGCAATGGAAAAAATGTGCAGTAAAAAAAAGTACAATTTGGAGTTACAAAATAGTCACAAGCATGTAAAGTACAGCAGAGGGAATATAGTCAATAATATTGTAAAAACTGTGTGTGGTGCCAGGTGAGTATTGGAAATATTGGGGGAGGAGGGAAGATTTTATAAAATACATGATTGTCTAGCCACTATGCTGTACATCTGAAACTAATAGAAAATAATATTGAATGTAAACCGCAATTGAAAAATAAAAAAATTAAAATGGGGACATTTTGCATTAATTTCTTGAGAAATCTGTCACACCAGGCTGTAACTTCCTCACAGGAACTGTAAGTAGCAGTTAACCCACTGTCCTCCCCTGGCCAGATTCACTGACTTATTAGTTTGAGCCCAGTGAATATTTTGGTCCATATTTTCAAAATTCCTGATTTGTCTCAACTGCTTTGCAGGAAAGATTGAGGTGGAAGTAAGTGACCTCATTCTCCTCTTTATCTCATTTTTTTCCCACTTCGGTACTGCCCAGTGGAATTATTCCATCTCACCAAGGCTAAAGCCATTTCCTATGCTCCCTTGATATACAAATATGCTGATTGTTTTCTCAACATTAAAAATAACACCACCCACCAAACCTGCTTTATCCTCAAGCTGCTAGCCCAGCTCTCTCACTTATCTGTTTTAAGATACACCTATATTCACTGCCCCTGTTACTACCTACTTGTTTTTTAGTCCCTTATCCATCCTGGATTTCCATTTTCTAAGTTTAGTGGTATTTTCGGTTTTCATCTTCTTTATCTCTTGGTGTCTTTTGTCATTGTTAGCTATCCTACCATGAAATTAATCTTTTAGTTTGGACTGTACTGTCAAATCTTGGCCTTCTGATTATCCAGTGTCGGCTTCATCTTCTTGTCACCTGGATATAGGTATTGTGCAAAGCGTTATCCTTGGTCCTCTTCCTTGTATATTCTCATGGCCTTCACCTAGCACGGCCGTGCTGCCTCTAGTCCGTCATCTCCTGAGCTCCAGGCCCACACTTCTATCTACGTGCAGGATGTTCTGCCAAACCCTATGATTTAAACCCATCCTAGAGTGACTTGCCATCTCTTTCTTCATGACTGCTCCACTGTTTAATGGTATCACCTTTCTGCCAGTCAACAAGGCATGAAGTTGGTTTTCCTTCACATCTTCCTTTTCCGACAGCCAGCCGGGTAGGTAGCATTACTCAGAAGATGCATTAGTCTCCTGGCTACCATAACAGAATATCCCAGACTGCGTGGCTTAAACTACAGGAATTTATTTCTTCACAGCTCTAGAGGCTGAAAGTCTAAGATTTAGGTGTTAGTAGGTTGGATTTCTCCTGAGGCCACTCTTCTTGGCTTGCAGATGGTCCCCTTCTTATTCATATGGTCCTCCTGTACATATACTCTTGGTGTTTTCTTTCCCTTATAAGGATGCCAGTCCTATTGAATTACAGCTCCACCCATATGATCTTATTTAAACATAATTATCTCTTTATGAGGCCCTGCCACTAAATATAGCCACATTGGTAGTTAAGGCCTCAACATGTGAATTTTGGGAGGGACACAATTCAGTCCATAGCAGAAGGATAGTCTAGGGTTTGAAAGGTATCAAGGTTGGTAAGTAGGAAAAAATGAGCTAAGGAGTAAATTCACAGAAAGTATACAACTAGCCCTTATGGAGAATCAGACAGAATGAGAAAATGACTTAATAATTAGAGTGTTCTTGGAACTCGGAACTGAGAAGACCCAAAAGCACAGTTGTGTTCAAATTCAGCTGTGACCTCAGAAGACTTCACTGTGCATGTGCCTCTTTGTAAAACAGAGACCCATTCCTCATTACCATGCACCCACAACAAAACAACATGTGAGTGAAGTAAGCAGTAATTAGGACGAGTAACAAGGGCTTGTGGCTCTGACAGTGCCTGGGGACTATGGACCTCCTGAACACTAGTCATGGTCAGTGTAAATAAATATTTTGGACATCTGTATTGTCATACTTGTCCTGTCTGAGGCCATCTATGCATGGAGAAATCTGAGGAAACAGAATTGAAGAGTTAATACAATCTGTCACTTAGTCCTCACTGTAGTTCTTACACCTTTGTCACCCCTATGCTTTTCTCTTGGCTACCCCACTGGTTCAGGCCCTTTATTGCATGTGAGTAGAATTATTACAACAGCCTCTTACCTGGCCAACCTCCAGTGTGTCTTTGCTCCAGTCCTTACCACCTACCATTCTTGAAGCTGAGCTCTGACCCTGTCACTCTGTTTATAAGCCTTGAGTGGTGCCTGCTGCCTACCAAACTAAGCCCAGATACCTTGGGCTGGTGTTCAAGGCCTTTACAGTCTAATTTGTCACTACAAGTTTCCTCCTGTTGTCTGTCCTTCAGTCACATTGGGCTTTAGCTCATCATTGACTGTACTGAGGAACTTTCCCACACTATTCTGTGTCTATGGTGTTCTCTTCCTACTTCTGTACCTGCTAAAATCCTATCTATCATCAAGGTCTAAATCAAATCATACCTAATTTGTAAAGCTTCCCTTAACTTGTCTCATCTTATAGGTATTATGTCTTTTATACACTACTCATAGCTATACTATGTTTGTACTAAAGCTTTTCCTTCATCCCTATTCAACTATACAGTCCCTTGAGAATAGAGGTGGTATTTTACTTTAACCCATCAACCACTTAACAGTGTTTTGCAGGTAAGTGTGAGGCAAATATTTGTGGTATGAACAGATGAAATCATACTTGGAGTCAGTGCCTTCTTGGTGTTCAGTAGAAAGTTGAAGGACATAGGTTTATGATTCTAAACAGGCGTTACCACCCCAGTGTGCTAACTGAAGAAGCTAACTGTTTGGGGGAGGAAGAGGTTGGTAGGCAGCAAGAAACTCTGAAGTAGAGCTGGCAAGTGCCACTCTTACTCAGGGGCTCACAGGATGACTGGCAGGGCTTCAGACATGAATGGAGCTTGGGACTCCACCCGCAGAGTGGAGGGGGAGGAGAATGGCTCCAGCTCTTACTAGGTTTGGGGGGATGGGGCTCAGACTTAATTCATAGGATAAAGGGCTGTTAAACGCTTTTATCTGCTTGATTCTAAGTTTGCCTGGCTCAGAGCTAGAACTTGGGGAAGGAGGCTTAAGGCAAAGACTTTAGGTTGTCACATATATCTATACTCTTGGTCCGGGCACTGACTCTGGGTAGAGTTGGATACTGAAGACTACATATGGTGACCAAGGGCCTCTCTTAACCAGGCTGCCACCTTGGTTTCTCTAGTTGAATAAAGGCGAGCCTCAGGGTAGCTGTTAATAGTTTACCCAACCTTGACATTCTTCTCTGACCCATGAGGGTGTTATCCCAAGATCGAGGGGAGTGAGGAGTTAGGAGCAGCAGAAGGTGGTTTAAGCAATAATTTGTTAATTTGGTGGCATTTAAAAAAAAATGCCCATGTTCAAGTTTCAAGGCTGGGGATTCTGAGTCAGTAAGTAGATCTGAAAAGGGGACTAAGCATCAACTTTTATAAATCTCTATAGGTGATTGGAATTGGGCAACTAGGATTCAGAATCAAACTCGTAAGGTGATTGTGAGGATTAAATGAGGTAATGTACCATGCCTGACACATAGTGAGTTCTGAAACAGTAATTTGTTATCAGTGGTGTATAGCTTTACACCATTTCAACTAGGTATATCTGTTTACTCAGATGAAGCCAGGAGGTGCCTTTGGGCATGGGTAGACAACTCCCAGGACTGAAGACATGAATAAAGATTCTATTACTGTTGCTGACTTCACTTCCCCAGTAGTTGTCATTTCTTTCCCTTCCTCAGAATAATTTACTTTCCTCTGGTCTTTGTTTTATCTGGTCTGTAGCAACCTCAGGATTCCTTTATAAAGTGATACTGGAAGCTCACAGGAGTTAGACAAATAACTGCTTTTCACCACATGTTCACTTTTGTATTGGGAAATGTTTTGTGTTCTTGTCAGGTTCCCACTGACCGTGAGACTCTCAAATATTTCCCAGAGGATCATGGTTTAAGATTCCTTCATTCCTAACCCTGTCCCCTGCACTGGGTAGGCTTATGGGCATTCGTGTCCATGTGATATTTTAATTGGACATATCCTCGTACAGCAATTATCTTAGAACAGAGAGGTTTTTAATGCGCAGGGTGACAAGGGCAGGCATACTTCACTACAAGCTTCACTGACATAGGGATCAATTGAAGTGGAGTGTCACTCTTTTCCCAGCTAGCCCTGCTGTGGAAAGTCCTGCAGCTTCCGGCCCCAAACACCCACAATGAGGGGAAAATCAGGCTTCCTCTTAGCCTCAGCCAACTAAGCTGTCTTCATGCCGGGTCTCATTTGTGTAGTCGTGATTCCTTCATGAGCTACTCTGGGGCTCAGACTTCCAGCCCCTATGCAGAGCTGCTTGTGAGCGTGAATTTTGACTCAGGGTCATATATGGGCCCATGTTAACCTTGGACTACCTTGGACTTGGAAGAGTCCCCTGGGTCCTAACAGCTATTTTTTTTCCTGTGGGAAAACAGCCCAGTGGTTTTAGTTCTTTCTTCTCTGGCCACATTCAGAGGTTCTACTTAACTTCCTGTGTGGTCACTACCTAGCCTCTCTAACTCCTAAAATGTACCTGGTTTTTTCTTCTTGACCATTAGCATATTATTATCTATCCTAGTGGCAGTAATATAATTCTTTTGGAAAAAGGTGGGATTTAAAGGTAAGATTAGTAATTTAGATTGGTTTTTAAAGAATCTTTTGGCACTCACCCCTGAGTATTCCTGTCTACCATTCAGCACTTGGTTGTCTTTTCCATAGACAAGTGACTTTATTCCCCAGAATTAACTTTTTTCTCCAGAGCTCAGTAATGGTTATAGCTTTCTTTCATTTTCAGTATTTTATTTTGGCTATTGGAACTTGGGAATAAATCCTGCTGAAAATTTAATGGACCCTGGCTTTAGATTTCTGTTATGAGATCATAGAAATCCATAGATCTTCTCTAGTTACATGTCTGTCCACCATAGGAGTCTCATTTCTGGATTTTCTCAGGGAGCAGAAGATGGAAGTGAGGGGCTGAAGAAATGGGAAACAGTATATCCTCAAATATAAAGATCCTTTCTAGTTAGGTCCTGTGTTCCAACTACCAGGCATCCTCATCCCATAGCAATGATGGAGTCTTGCTCAAATAACTGATCTCAGCCCAGATTTTGAGGCCAGCAAAACACCAGCAGGTGGACTACACAGACCTAGGACTGGAGCTGGACCAGAGCCCAGTCCTCTCGACTCCTAGTTAAATTGTCTCTCTATAAAATGCAAAGAAAACAAATAGTTTTAGGACCCCAGGGGCCCCATGTAAGGTTCAGCTTTTGATGTTTTGATCAGTTTTGTCCACTGGTGCAGTTGAAGGTGGTAAATATTTTATCAGTTTGGCATGGGCACCTTCAGTGGCTGAATTGTGGGGAGGGCAGATGTGGTGACAGGAGGCAATCCCAGGCTCAAGCAGCCACTGTTTTCCAACCAGCACAGTAGCATTTCTATCAGTATTTCTATTGGTGTGAATTGCCTAATTCTCTGGGCTTCAATGACAGATGTGAAAGAAACTTTGACCTTAAGCACCTAAGGCTTCAAAGATGTTAAGTGCAGATCTGAGTGACTACTGTCTGGCTGTATAAAAACTTTAAGCAAACAAATAAAAAACAACTAGAGATTTTGTCTGGAAACAGTGATTTGTGTTTCCCTGTATATCAGGCTTTCTAGTCTCTACTGAAACATGAGAATACTTTGCCTCTTCTCTTCCTCCCCCAAAACAGGACTAGTCCTACTAGCAAGGAAGTTTCACTTTCCATCCTCAACCTGCAGAGAAGGAGATTCGGATCCTGTGTGAGATCAATGCATTTTAGGAGTGGGTACCTTAGAAATAAGCATTCATATGCTGATCACAAACAGGTTTGTCTCTTGATGAAAACACTGCCTCTAATGGCCTTTACTTTGGGCATGTTTTGAATTTTGTAGGATTTGAATGAGATTTCTCTATAATTACCTCCAAACTTCAGGGGGCTTTGTTTTGTTTTGTTTTGTCTTTTAAACCTTTTTCCTTCAAGGCTTTTCAGTGCTATGAAATTGAGAGCTGAAAAGAATTGAGAGTCAAGTTTGGATATAGATGTGGATTAAAGTTGAAAACTGTTCCTGAGGTTTGCAGGGTGGTAGATTAGCAGAAAGATTAGTAAAGGGTCAGAAAGTCAGAGGGGCCATACACAGGTGCTTGCATGTGAGGAACCCTGCACTTGTGGTACATTCTTCTCCCTTCCCTCCTTACTTTTCCTGTTTCCACCCAAAGTGGCATCTTCCTGGCAGTTGGTCACGATATGTCAGACCTGCTACGCCTTCCCAGCTTTAAGTGATGACCACAATGATCATGGCTTCACATTTCTCCTGCCCTGATACTCAGAGGGAGGGCTCAGGCCCTAGGCCCTTGGTAACAGATCAGTTGAAACCTTGCCTATTTGTTTCTTGTTTTCTTGGCCGCTTAGTCATTCATGCCACTGGTGGTATGGCTGCCAGGCTCTACTGAGACTATATGAAATGACTGAGTCATTAGGCAGTGGGAGGCTTTCTGCCTGGTTTGTACTGTATGTCTGTCTCTGTGGGCACAAGGTCAGAGATGGCTATCTTGAATTACCACTGTGTGGCTTCCAGGGAGCCTGGATCATTTTGTTGTCTCTTCTTCACCCCCCACCACAATGCACTGTATGGTCATGAGTTACTGTATCTCCAAGAGGGAAGGGATAGTGAGTTTATTCTTTGATTTACTGGTAGAGAACTGTGATGAGGAGAACATGAGGGCTTGCCCTGCTGTAAGTTTAACCAGCAGAATCTAGCCATCTGCTGTTGGGCCTCAGCCTTAGTGCAGCCGTTCTGGCCTCCATTCTTGGTCTTCTATAAATGAAAGAACTTAATCCAGGAGGGTTTGGGACCCTGGTATGAGTCTTCTTACTAACTGGGTACCAGAGCTGCAGCTGTTGGTTTTCACACTTGTCCTGTTCTCCTCCTGAGGCCCAGGACCTTGCTCTTGTAGTGGGACATGGGAAAGGATGGATGGAAATTGAAGCTGCTTCTAGAGAGAGAAATCTGACCTGGCCATGGGAATCCTTCTCTGTCGGGCATCCCTCCTCTCTTTGACTGGCACTTTCGGGCCCTGGAAAACCGCCTTTCTGTCTCATTCCCAATGCACTGGGCCAGCTCTGAGGCCTGGCTACTCTAGTTTTTTAATTGAGGTCTTCCTCGCCCTGTCCTGCCTCACCTAACTCCTATGAACCCTCTAGGTCTTAGAAAAATAATTCCTCTGGGAAGGCATTCTTCACTGTTTCCACCCCATTCCCTGCTCCCAAAACCTTTTTTGATATTCTCCCTTTTTACTGGATCTTCCCTGGTATATCATTCATGATATGTCCATATAAAAATACGCTTTCCCTAATATGAGAGGCATTGTCAACAGATTTACCTGCAATGCCTAGAACTTACCAGGCTCTTCAGATATCTGAATAAAGGTGGGCTTGTATTTTCTTAAAAAAATTAGGTCATGTATTTGGATCTAATTTATTTAGGTCAGGAGACAAAGAAGAATTTGGTTTTGGAGCTGTTGAAATTAAAGCATCTGTGTCTAGTCCCCACACAAATATGTACATCTGAAACACAAGTAAAAAGGTTATCCTGGGGAAAATTAATTTGGAAATCATTAGTAAGTCCTGGAAAGAGACCCACTAATCCCCCTTGCTGCTGCTCAAATGGCCTGGATTTGGTGTGATTAGAAGAATAAAATTATAGGGGATGGAGGACAGGATTCTCACTCCAATTAGATTTTCTTTGCCATGGATTTATCCATTTGTTTTTCATCACAGAAATGGCCTCTGCCTTCAACCCCCGAGAATGTAAGCTGTCTAAACAAGAAGGGCAAAGCTATGGCTTCTTCCTGCGAATTGAGAAGGACACTGATGGCCACCTGGTCCGGCTGGTTGAGAAGGGCAGCCCAGCAGAGGGGGCTGGCCTCCAGGATGGAGACAGAGTTCTTAGGATCAATGGTGTCTTTGTGGACAAGGAAGAGCATATGCAGGTGAATGGGACATTTGTGGTACTTCTTCCAGGATCTATTCAGCCCCCACATCTTTGCTGATTATTGTTTTGGAGTTCAATGGAGCTGTCCAGGCTGCCACAGGCAAGACAGGACACACACCTTTATGGCTGCATTTTCTGCCAGCTAATCAAGTCTCTTACACTTAACCAAGAACTGTACAAATTATTCTTAGATTTTAGTAGTGTCAGGTCTGAAATGCATTGCATATTGGCTATATGCCAGGAACTATGCTAGGCAATTTCATATTCATTTTTTGTTAAATCCTAATCACAACCCATGAGGTACATATTACCATTTCACAGATGAGAAGTAGAAGCTCAGATAACTTATATGTTCATGCAGTGAACATATGGGAGTGCCTGACCTTACCCCAATTCCACCTGCCTCCAAGTGTGTGTTCTTTTCACTATATCATTCTGTCTCCATAGCCCTGGGGGGACCTGTTATACTCTGTGGTAGCATTCACCCCTAGAGAGGACTAGTCCTTGTAAGAGTCCTCTGGGATGGAGTTGGGCCACACTTTTGATTCCAGCAGTGCTAGAGACCTTGTCTAATCTGTACCTGGCTCTGGGGAGGGCTGCAGTGGAGATGGCTGAGACACTATCTGCTGATTTTTTGGGTATCAGGGATCAGCTATCAGAATATCCAGGGCCAGATGATAAGCCAGCAACCCCACTCTGGTGGTTAATAGAAGGCTATTGGTTATAATTATCCTTTCTTCCTTCTAGGTTGTGGATCTGATCAGAAAGAGTGGGAATTCAGTGACTTTACTAGTTCTGGATGGGGATTCCTATGAGAAAGCCATGAAAAAAAAGGTGGACTTGAAAGAGCTGGGTCAAAGTCAGAAGGGGCCATATTTGAATGATAAGAAACTGGCTCCTATGATGAATGGAGGAGCACAGGCTTGGACCAAACCACGGCTCTGCTACCTGGTGAAGGAGGGGAACAGCTATGGCTTTTCTCTGAAAACTGTCCAAGGTAAGCTTGAGGGTGGAACATGAACAAACAGCTTTTCAGAAGAAAGATATTATTGACAAATGACTTCTTTGACTAACTTTGCAGTTGTTATGGACATCCAGCAGCAACCACTCTACCCCTCCTCCCAACCCTTCCCTTGCTTTGCACAATTGTGCAATTGAATACTCTAAACATTGGACAGCAGGAGGGTCAGGGGTGGCACTGGACACTTCTGGCCCCCAGTGTTTGTTAGGCTGAGCCTTTCAGGCCAGAGGGTTAGAGTTGTTGATGCTTCTCTGATATCCTGTTCTAGCTTCCTTAGGGTGAGGGTGGAGGGGAGATTGGGGAATAATAGGCAAGAAAAAGGAGCTTCTTCATAATAGCTACTTTTGAGTCAGAATGATATCTCTTTTCATCACTTGGAGTGCCCAGGTTGTCACTCATTTATTCAACAAATTATTGGGCACTTACTGATATGTCAGACACAGTAAGAGTTACTGAGGACATTGCAAAAATCCCTACCCTCCTGTGACATTTAAATAGTACTGTCAGCTGTGGTCCAGAATCATTGTGAGGTGTGGCCCTGACCTCTAGCTGAGAGGAACATAGTGATTTGAAAAACTCCAACCATCAGGAAGTGCTAGAAATTCTGTTTCTGAAATTTCAGGGGTGCAGGCTGACCTGTGCTCAGTTGACCATGGTTCTATAATGGTTTCTCTGGGATCAAGGCTGGGACCATAAGAGCTGTGTTAGCCTTGTGGTTCCACCTCTAATGTTGCCCCTCCCATGTACTTTCTGGTCCTGGAGAGGCACTGGTGGTGGATCATAATTTGGTAAGCAAACCAGTAGTAAACAGAATCTAGTTTCCAAGGCTTATTTAGCTGGTAGCAAGAGATATAAACTAGCTATAAGAGGTATTTCTCCAGTTTGTCAATTATTAAACACATAGTGTAGGTGGTCAAAAGAAGCTTGGCATTTCTTAGAAGTCCATTATCAGTAAAATGGTAAAAAAAAGTATGATTCAGATTCTATTCATTTGGCCCTTGGGTTATTGTATATGGTGAATAGTTTAGATGAGCTTCATGAAGAAAATGTTTTCTTCATGACAGCGATATAAGAAGGTAATGTGTTTAAGGAAACAGAGTTTAAGTTACTGTTATTCCTTACAAATAATTTATCTAGTCATTATAAAGCAGCCCTTTGCCGAGACTGAATATCTTGAAAAAGTGCATTTCATTAAGAAGCACTTAAATCACAACACCTACTAATCCAAACTGCATGTATGTATGCTTCCCCCACTCCTGTGCCTCTGTCCTCTTTAGCCCACATCAGGGAGATTTATTGACTCCACTGGTCTGTGATGGTTGGTGACAGTACTAATTAAAGAGGACAGAATGGAGTGGATGTCTTCTAATTCTTCAAATACAAAGAAAGGGCGTATGATACAATGATGCAGCATGGGCTTGGTTTGGTACTTTCTGGTTCAAGAGGCCAGTGCCACCAGAGATTCCTTCCTTGTAATTAGTTGGGCTCAGGAATTCTATTTAAGTTAACAAAGACCATTTGAGTAAAGGCCTTATCAAGCTTTTCTTGGAACTATAATTATAATTCTAAATCCGAAGCCAAAGGCTATTTGAGTTAACTCTAAAATTCAAGTTCTAATTTTACATTATTGAGAGAAAACCCTTTACTATTGTACTTCCTGTGTAATAGAGTTGTAACATTTGTCCACCCCATACTTTCTTTCAGGTAAAAAGGGAGTGTACATGACTGACATAACACCTCAAGGTGTGGCTATGAAAGCTGGTGTCCTGGCTGATGATCACTTGATTGAAGTGAATGGAGAGAATGTAGAGGATGCCACTCATGAGGAAGTGGTTGAAAAGGTACTTTTCTTGCTTTATCTTTCACTCTGCTCTCATTGGAAGTGACAGGGAGAAAGGAATGCTAGTTTATGATGGGAGAACTATAATGATGGGAAGTTGTCCTTCGGTATTCAGAGCAAACAGACTCACTAGTGGCCTAAGCAGAGTTGATACAAGGTTTTAAAATAAGGACTTTGCTGGTTTCATGTTATCTTGAAGATGTGTTCTAAAGAACCATTAACTATATCTTTTGGGTCTTATTGTACCTGATTGGGAGCACCCTCTGAATTTACAGTAAATTCAATGTTGAACCAATCTTGCTAAAATATTTTAATGTAATCTGGAAGATAACCAGTGTGGCAATGAATACAGAGCTACATGAGAAGCACCGGAAGGCATTACCCCAAGTCATATGTCTGAGCATGGTCCCATGATACGTGGAAAATAGTCTGAAGTTTTCCTTTAAGGTCATTTGGAATCTTGATCATTGACCAACCTTATCTCTTCCTGACAGAATAATCTTTCAAAATATACCTTTACTTTTTTTTTTCTTTTCCAAACTCCTTTTCTAGACTTCACCTAGGAACTTTTCTCGGTTTTCTAAATTCCAGCTCTCATCTGGGTTCAGTTAGCATCTGTGTGGTCAAGGTCACACTTAACAAGTGGAAAAACAACAACTGTGGAAGCAGAGGTACATACGTACCAGTGAGGTGGCAGGAAATAGTATAACAGCTGAAACTCAGGCCTTACGCCTGATATTTCCTGTTCAATCTAGAGACTGTGTGCCTCTGTACAAAAACTTTCCTATTTCCCAGCACTGTTTATGGATATTGATGTTGGTCCTCACCTGTGTCCGTTGTTGCAGGTGAGGAAGTCAGGAAGCTGTGTCGTGTTCCTGCTGGTGGACAAGGAAACTGACAAGCACCATATTGAGCAGAATATAAAATTCAAGAGAGAAACAGCCAGTTTGAAATTACTACCCCACCAGCCCCGGGTTGTTAAGATGAAGAGGGGAAGCAATGGCTATGGCTTCTATCTGAGGTCAGGTCCAGAACAAAAAGGTAAGGCACTAAGAGAGCAGAAAACTTGGCAGTGTAACCACCCAATTCTTCATCTGAGTATGACTCCAGAGTTCCATTAGGACCCCAACCCCCAACATGAGGTGGATATTAAGAAGCTAGAAAGCATAGCTGGGTCAGTTTCCACATCACATGGGGGCTTGATGATGGGTATCCCCTCAGGATTCAGAAGCAAAATAAAGCAGAATTTTGGCTCTGGGCAATGGTATGCTATTAAATTGGCCCTTCAGGGAGGTGGGGGAGGAAACCCTAATTTGTAGCATTTATTGATTTTTGTGGTATAAATACTCCCACCATGTGTGATATCAAGCTACCAGCATAATGCAGAATGCAAAGTTGAGAAGTATTATGCACAATTGATACTCATGAGCTGGTGTGAGGAAGCTCTAACACATCCCTGGATCTGAGGCACAGGTGTGGGTTGGGATCTTGGGCTCAAACAGAACCAGGAATCTTTTTGATTCCTTGTAACTCAACATGGCAAGTCCAAAGGTTCTCCCAGGGAAGATGAGTACATAAAAGTATGTAGGTTCAGGTTATGTAAACAGTCACACACGCAGAAGCTGTTATTTTCTTTTTATTATATATGTTTGCATTAATTCATCAAATATTAATTTGGTTCCTATTATGTAAAAGCATCCTGGGGGCCTTGACAATATCCAGTGAATCAGATGAATTCTTCAGTCAAGGAGCCTACTGCCTACTAGTGAGATGAGATAAGATACATGTCCGTAACTGAAGAAATTGAAGGTTGGAGCAAGCTTTTCTCACTCTAGCTCATAGTAGAGGTGGCACTTGAACTTAGGCTTTGTAATATGAATAGAATTTGGACAAGCTGATGGAGCAGGGACAAGGAAGGCTGCTCCAGAAAGATAGGAGTTGGGTGAACAAAGCAAGGAAACAGGCACAGTTTGACTGACATCTGGGGAGAAGCACAAAAACCCAAGTTAGGAAGGTAGGTTGGAGAGAGAGAAATAAAGGACCTTTAAGGCCAGGTGGATGGGTTTGGACTTTATTCTGTAGTCCATGAGGTGTTAAAAATTTTTTTGAGCAGCGCTAGAGAGATGAAAAACAAATAAGCATACAGTGTCTTGAGGGTGTTACACATCTTTATTATTCCTAATAATTCTGCAAGAATTGCTGAAATTGAGGGTGTGGAGAGGATGCAGTAATTATATAAGGTCAAATAATTATGGTATAACTGGGATCAAACTCAGGTCTGTTTAGCTCCAAAGCTGATGCTCATGCTGTTGCACTGGGGAGTGACTTGGCCACACACTGTATCAAGATGAATCTGAAGGCAGGTCTGTATTGGAGAAGACAAAGATTAGGGGCAGGGAGAACAACTGGTGAGGCGTGGTAGTGTTAGACAGTCAGTCGTAGAGCCAGGGAGTCTCCCTCACTGACCAGGGTGGCACAGGGGGAGGTTCTTACACTGAGCTCCTGAAAGCTAAAAAGATGGATGGATAGGGTTGAATGGGCTAAAAGCTAGAAAGATTAATGGATAGCACCGAGGACACCAGAAGTTAGAAATATGAATGGATAGGACCCTAGTAGAAAGCTAGAAAGATAATTGGATAGAAAAAAACAGCCCTCTCTCCCTATCCCTATGATAACCTAGGGCTCGTCTTTGAGATGGGAGTTCACCATTCTCTCAGGTGGCATGGCACCTGAATAAAACTTTTTTTTTTCATCAGTACCTGCTTCCTGAATTTGGCTTTCATTACAGCAGGCAGCTGAACCTCTGGGTGTTTTTTTTCCTTTTTCCCCTCAGTTATGCAGTAGTTAAGGTAGCAATGAGGACAGGAACTAAAACAAACTGCATTTAGGGTAGGTGAAGTGGGACTAAGGAAGAGATGTGTAAAATATCAAGTTAGTATTGAAGGACTTAGCAGTTGATTAAGGTATGGGGAGTGGATGCTGAGGAAGAATCAGTTGCCAGTGTCAGTGACTGGGGCAATGGTGCTCCCACTAACTGGTGACCAAGAAAGGGGGCTTTGGGAGTACATTCCATTAGGAGAAATCTATGGGATATCCAGTTGGAAATGCCTAACAGCTGGCTGGAAAAGTGAAACTAAAACTTGCTGACCCCTAATGCTTAGTGTGCTACTTTTGTAAAGATTGAATTTCAGACACTTTTAGTAACACTTTTCTAAGAACCTTTCATTGTTAATAGGCTGGGTTTGTTCCTGGAGGAAATTCTGAGCAGGGAATGAGACTGAAGAGGGCACTTACAGGCTTCTTAGAATGGGTATCTGTAGTGGGGAGCGTAGCTGTACTCAGCCTGCCTGTTACATCTATTTTATCGGGGCCTTGGGCTCTAGCAGAAATCCTAGCTTTATAGGGGTCTTTCTGATAATTTATTTTTTTGGGGGGTGGTTAGGTCAAATCATCAAAGACATAGATTCCGGAAGTCCAGCAGAGGAGGCTGGCTTGAAGACCAATGACCTGGTATTGGCTGTCAACGGCGAGTCTGTGGAATCCCTCAGTCATGACAGTGTCGTAGAAATGATCAGAAAGGGTGGAGATCAGACTTCACTGTTGGTGGTAGACAAAGAGACAGACAGCATATATAGACTGGTAAGTAATACAAAGTCACATATTCATGCATTAAGGTTAGGTCCATTAATGCATACCCTCAAACTCTGGCTAAGTTACTCCTTCTTCCCCTTCCTTCTCCTCCTCCTCCTCCTCTTCTTTTTTTTCCAGTGCTGTTTGGCCCACGACTATCTTCTATTCCCACCACCATAGCTACCGCGTTCATGAGTCCACTGCGTTAGCGCTGGTGTTCATTGTATCAGCTGATAAGAGTCCGGCTGATTTCAACTGGCTGAGTCATTCTTTCTACTTGGTTGTTTAAGTTACCACTTTGAGCTTCAGACTGGAAAGTGTATAAAAGAATGCCATGTTATTAGTACATGAATTTTAAGTTCTTAGATTCAAGATTTTCAAAGAATTTGCAAGTATAACTGCATAATTACTCTTGGTGATCTGAGAAAAATCTATGAACAATGGCCTGGAAATGGGCAGATGTAGCCCTAACTTTCCAAAATAGGAAGCAATTGGATTTTTAAACTACAGATCAGTTCCATCTTTCCATGAAAAGCCTAGACGGGATTATTAAACAGCTTGTAATAATTTGAAAGGCTATTATATGCGAGGAGTAAATTTATTTTTGAGGTGTTCTATGGGGTATAGCTTGAGCAGATAGAGAGCTATAGGGAACTAACTTTTGGCTGAGGACAACTGAAGCTGCTAGAAACAGAATAAGCCATTTTTGCAGAGTAGTGAGTTCCCAGTTGGTAGAAGAGGTCAAGAAGTTGGAAGGCCACTGCTCTGGCTGTTGTAAAGGGGATTCCAGCACTGAGTCCTTTCCAACTTCTAATCTTATGACGGAATCATTTCACTATAATTTTAATGTTTTGGTTAAAAAGAATTTTGATCTGTAAAGATGTCTGTCCCCATCTTCTTCCTCCCTCTTCCCCCCAAAGTTGCATAGGTGGGTTGGATGTTTGAGATATACCAGTGAATAAAACACCTAAACCTGTTTCTGGAACATACTAGATACCCAAATACTTGAATGAAGAATGAATAAAAACTCATTAAGTGTTTTATATTATTGTACTTTGCCTCAGGATTAGCTACCATGGTCAGATAGTGGATTTGCTTGTTTGGATAGTGATGTCAGAGGTATTTTTGCATGTAATGAGTCACTGATAATTTTCTACACTTTAAAGAGAGAAAGAAATGTGGAAAATTTCCAAGCATATGACTGAAAGGTCTGGAGTTAGTTGAACTGGCTAACTAGAAGGTTCTGTGCTGGTGCTACTCACATTTAGGAAGGAGGATGTGGTCTTGTGGTTAGTATGACAGATGATAGCCAGAGGACACCTAGTCTACTTTTAGCCTGCTGAACAGGATGATTTGGGGCAGAGCACACATTATATACTCTTTCAGTTGCTTCAGTTTTTTACCATTGCCTCAAAAATGTCTTGGGCACTTGTGGACAGCAATTTAACTACTTATCTAGGATCTCACCATACCCAAATCTACCCTTTTAATTCTCTCAACTAAAACCTAGTCAGCTAAGCTCTTATTTCTATTAAAAAAATCAGTCATATGTTTCCAGTTCAATGCGTCTTCTATATTTAAGACTATCGCTGCCTTCTTCTCATGGATGGTCTGGGAATTGGGATGGATTAGAAGTATTTAAGATAGGACTTTGGCTAATGGTTACAGCAATAAATAGTAAGAGTACAACACATCACAGTGCTGGAGGGGTAGTGGGAGAAGCAATTATCAAAGGATTGGAATGAACTTTTGATACTATGTGACTATATGATTGCTGCCACCACCCGCTCCCCCCAAGTATTATGTGTACTCTGGATTCTGATAAAAATAATGTCTTGTGTTTTACTTTCTCTAAGTGTTTAAGGAGCTCTGAAGATCATCTTACTGAAGGGGAAGGGCCCGGTGGACCTACTTTGCATGCGATAGTGGGCAAGCCCCTCAATGTGCACACTCTCCTGACAGGGAGGTTGCCTGTAGTTGTTCTCTGGCTTCCTTACTATCACCAAGGCAGAAGACACTGGTGATTCCATCAGACTTATTTTGGGATCCTTCTACATTTATGCTCCTTTTATTTCATGTATATGTATATTTGTTTACATGTTTATACATACTATTCCATAACCAAGCTCAACCTCCCTTTGTACCTTTCCTGGTTGGGGTAATAGAGAAATTTTACAGCCCATAGTCAGATGTATCAGGAAGAGGAGTGGAACATGTATAACACCTCGTAGATGAAACCAGCATATTTAATAGTGTAATCATTCATATTTACAATTAATGGGTTTTTTCCCTTTGTTTTCAAAAGGCTCATTTTTCTCCATTTCTCTACTATCAAAGTCAAGAACTGCCTAATGGTTCTGTCAAGGAGTCTCCAGTTCCTACTTCTGCTCCTCCAGAGATCTCAAGTACAGATACTACAGAGGAAGTAGATCATAAGCCTAAACTGTGCAGGCTGGTTAGAGGTGAAAAAGGCTATGGCTTCCACTTAAATGCAATTCGGGGTCAGCTAGGCCCATTCATCAAAGAGGTATGGTAATCTGGTTCCAGCAGCCCAGCGAATAGAGCCACACTTTGGGGGGCTTGTTTCTCTCACTCCCTCATGGCTTAGTAAAAAGGTTACATTGAAGACCTATACTGAGTGTCTCACTTGGGTTCAAATCATTGCCGTCATGGTCCCAGAGCCTTTAAGATAGCTACTAGTATATCCAAAGCTCACATCTTTTTTTCCCTAAACACCTGTTCCCCTCAATTGTCGCTCTAGATACTTTCAAACAAATAGAGTTGACATGGCTGTAGTTGGCTGTCACTACCAGCATTGACTGGGAGTGACATTTGTTTGCTTCTGTGCATTTGGCATAGGGCCCTGTGCTGTAGTGACTGACAGTGAGAAAGCTATCCCTACAGCTCTCAAGTTGGGAATGAAGAAGGGACCCATGAAATCTATGCCTTCAACCCAGAAGACATACAATATGATGTTCAACCACTATAACCATACTTATTTGAGTATGGAAGTTGTAGCTTTCACAAGCAGAAAGCATTAGAGCACTTTTCCTAACTTATGTACCTCAAGGAGAAATAATAACAGTTAAGAAATTCTCAAACTCCTCATCTCTCCTTTGAAGGGAAACTAGTCTAACATTCCCTTATCTGTATTTGGAAGTGATGACTCAAAACCCCTGTTCACAGGTACAGAGAGGCAGCCCTGCTGACCTGGCTGGGCTAGAGGATGAAGATGTCATCATTGAAGTGAATGGGGTGAATGTGGTGGGTGAGCTCTATGAGAAGGTGGTGGACAGAATCCAGAGCAGTGGGAAGAATGTCACACTCTTGGTCTGTGGAAAGAAGGCCTATGATTATTTCCAAGCTAAGAAAATCCCTATTGTTTCCTCCATGGCTGATCCACTGGATGTATTCCTTGATTCCAAAGGATCATTGGTGAAGCCAGAGCACAACTCACATACAACAAAAGAGCGAGTGAGTGGTGACACATTTTTCTTTTTCAGTGATCTAACTTACCAGAATACGGAAAACCCTTAAGTTGCACCTGATGTCGACATTTACCACAGATTTCCTAAAATACTAGAAAATTACAGTGTAAAGGTAACTGGCAAATCAAGTTATTGTAGGGGAGAGGATGTAGTATAAAAACAACAAATTTCTTATTTTTCATAGCAGAGTTGACAGTAACTATCTAGAATTGATAAACCAAGGAATAAAATAAGTATCAAAATTGTAATAGGAGTGGAACTTGAATCAGACTATTTATGTACAAACTCTGGTTCTGCCTCAGGCAAATGGATTTACTCTCTGTGTCTTCGTTTCCTTACCTATAAAACAAGGATGATTTGTAGGGCTGTTATCATGGTTATATTTACTAAGACTATTAAAGTGGTTCAAACAGTGCCTTTTGTACAGTAAGCATGAAAATGAATGGTGGAGGTTAAGAGACAATATTGTTTTTAAAATAATTGGTAGGTATTCAAGTTTTATTACTAGGGAAGAATAAACATTATTCTGTATGTATTTAGATTAGATAAATTCCTTGGTAAATCTCGGTTTTTATTTTTATTTTCCAATTTCTTTTCATAGATGAACTTGAGGTCCAAGAGTAAAACTGATCTATCCAAGTTCATAAAGGAAACATATGGCAAAGCCATGTTTTATATTATTTATATTTATATTAATATTTATTTATATTCTAATAATATAAAACTAAGTTTTATATTATTTTTCTTTCATTACATTAACTTAATCCTTCTGATTGGTAATATAAAAATACCAATTTTAAATGAATACCCACTGTAATAGTCCCTTTTAGGCTGCTATAAACAACAAACATTTCTCACAGTTCTGGAGGTTAGGAAGTCCAAAATCAAGGTCCTGGCAGATTTGTTGTTTGGTGAAGACCCTCTTCTGGGTTGCAGTCTGTGGACTTCTTGCTCTGTCCTCACATTGTGAGGAACAAGGGAGCTCTGGGGGTCATCTTTTATAGCACTACTTCCAGCTCTGCCCTCATGACTTAATCACCTCCCAAGGGCCCCACCTCCTGTTACCATCACCTTGGGGATTAGGATTTCCCCATATCAATTTTGAGGAGATATAAATATTCAGACCAAATCACACACAATAGCCATTGACTGTTACTCTCAATTTCTTAACAAAGAAGGTATTCTCATTGTCTTTTAAGAATTCTGTATCTCTATAGGGAGTCAATTATAGTACTATGCTAGCTTTATAGAAAGGAAATATATATAGACTTTAAGAAATTTGTTAGTTTCAAACAGTAAGCTGAACACAAAACCACAGTTCAGGTAACTTATATTCTAGTAAGTGACTCTGCTCCCTGACAAGTCACCCGCCTCTAGAACAGATCATCCATCTCTTGATATTCACACTCTACCACTTATAACCCCTTTGTTTTTTGTTTTTTGCACAGGCCTACAGTACAGCCTCTCATTCTTCTTCCAATTCTGAAGATACAGAGATGTGATAAGAATAAATGATGGCCTTGGCAGATAGTTGTTTCTGGGTATTTAATAGGAACCCTTTTCCAAGGAATGAGCTGCCAACCATTTGTTGTCTCTGTTAAAGAACTCCTCTGGAAACCACTTCATAATGTGTAATTGTTTTCTGTTATCACTTGTCTCAGGGGTGGCTATTGCAGATGGCTTATTTATAGTCAACTTAGGAAAAGTTAAGGCAGGGGCTGGATTCTTTTCATGTAATCTCATTCAACTTAACTATACAGGGTCTGGCACAAACAATAACTTTTTTATTACAAAAACTTTTATTACAAAATCATAAGCATGTAATCCTGAAACATAACAGTATCACACTCAAGCATACCATATGACATTTTAGGTGAAATGTTCAAATTAAAACTATAAATTATTACACTCATATTATTACCCTACCAACCACACTCAAGCAAGCCTCACTTCTGCCAGACCCTGCATTTCTCTGTATGATGATCTCTCTTACTGCTGTTTGGGGCTCCTTGAGCACCAAAGAGGATTTATAAATCTGTATATGTGAGAGCTGCTAATTAAAGTACCTGAGAAGATAAGCCTATTAAAATTATGCTTTTTAAAGAATGTTATGTTTACCAAAATAAATGCCATTAAAAATGCCTTTTGAGTGTGCTTGAGCCTTCCCTGTTAGTTGACCTAATCTTAATAGTGCTTTTGTTTTTGGTAAACTTTTTATGCTTTAACTTTTGTTTTGCCTCTGGAAACCCAAAACAAAACAAAATTCAGAATAAGACCTTAGTAATAAAATAGAGACTTTCTGGTAGTAAAATTCAGGATTTTCTTAAATTGGTTTTCTGAGTGTTCTACAAATTTTCCAACATCTTCTTTTTACAGATGGAAAAATTGAGTCATAGGACAGGAAAGTGACTTAATCTGGTTTGCAGTTATTCATTGTTTTACCCATAGAATGAGGAGCAGATGGAAAAATAAAAGAGAGAGAGACATCATTACTGAATTGAATGAATGTAGAGTAATTCACTCTTAAATACTAAGTTCAAAGAAAATCAAGAAAAATGGCATACTTGAAATCTGTCTTGGTAGAATCTATTTCAGTTGCACCCTGTCCAGTCCCCAGAAAAGAAGAGACAGTAATCTCTTGGTTATTTTAATGGGGCAAGGGTTGGAGAAGGAGGAGTGGATGCTAACTCATGTTAGACCATATAAGCAAAATACCAAACTATTTTTTTTTTAAGAGAGAGGGGAAGGGTGGGGGAAGGGGGGGGGGAGAGAGAGAGAGAGAGAGAGAGAGAGAGAGAGAGAGAGAGACATCAATTAGTTGCCTCTTGCACGCCTGCAACCCAGGCATGTGCCCTGACTGGGAACTGAACCAGTGACATTTTGGTCCACAGGCTGGCACTCAATCCACTGAGCATCATCAGCCAGGGCGTACCAAGGTATTCTTGACAAAATAAGCTAAGGCCAAAGAGTTACAATCTCTGATTTTAATGACAGTCAATCTCAAGGGAAAGCCAAAACCTTCTCCATGTGAATCCTGACTTAAACAGAAATCCTACATGTGTGGCCCAGCTTCCGTAGACTTCTCTTACCCCACAGTTCCAGTGTTTTTCCCCACCCCTAGCTTCTTAACTCTTTTCCACCCCTACTTCCCAATGCTGCACCAATCTCAAACCAACACAGGAACCTCTCAGTTGAGTATTAGATTCAGCTACCTCGCTCTCTCATGCTCTAGCTGATTCTACTCATGAATCAGTAGAATTCATGACAGTATCATCTGAGGCAGAAGGCACAAATTGGAGGTAGAATATGCTACAACAGCATTTTGTTTGCTTAAAAAGTATTAGGCCCAGGTCCCCTCCTTTTATTCTCTTATATCCAAATTCTGACACCACCGGCCTGTTAGCAGTCTGTAATAGGCATGAGTTCAAGGTGTCATATGCTTCTCTGGTGCCTGTTTGTGAGCCAAATAGAGGAACAGTATGCTCGAGAGAGCACTGACTAGGAAGATAACATCGAACCAACGGTGGTAGAAGTTGAACTGCAGTTCCCCAAGGACTTCAGTGATTATGGTGCGGTATTCTAGGGGCATGCTCATTCGGATCAGCAGCACAGATGAGACGAAGTACATGCCCTGTAAGTCAAACATGTTAATCCAGAAGTCACTTTGAATGTACTGAGGGACAGGTCAAAGGGCATGGTTAAAATATTTAAAAGTATAAAATACTTCTAGTATTTTACAGGTATAAAGATAAAGCTGGTTTTTAAAACTTACCATTATCTGTGCTAATAGCAGGACAATGACATTGGAGGACTTACTGCTAGAGATGGCATAAAAGAACTGTCAAGAAAGGAAAAAGAGATAAATTTATGCAGCACTGCTATATCCTGTGTCAAGAGCATTAAGTAGCATGATTAATACATTTAAAAGCATCTCCTTCATGCTACAATCCTGTATAGAACAATTTGTATGATTAAGGCTTAAAGAAGCGATTAAGATAAAGATGAGACTTAAATAGACTGAAAAAAGGATCTAGTCAGTTTTCCCATGGGGTAGTTGGTTTTAAGTATTACATTGTAACATAAAAGGATTCCAGTCTAACAAACTTTTTAGAAACTACGTGATACATGTGACTTTAACGTAACTATAAAACATTTAAACAGTTCACTCTAGGTTGCTGAGGTTGTTACTAGGCTCCTGAGCTGTTTCCAGAATTGTGCTAGATGCCTGGAGACTCTCCTTCCTTCATTTTCTCAACCTGTTCTCTCCTTTCATTAAAAGAACTCTTGGATCTGAAATTCCTCCCTCTTTTACCAGAGAGTATTTACCCTCCAGGAAGCCTTCCTATGTTGAGCAGAAAGCAGTTGAACTATCTTCTTTTCCTACTTCCAAATCCTCCTTACAAGTGATTCTCACAGTTATTCTTCTAACCTCAAATACTTACCGCATTCATTCATTCCAAATATCTGCTGAATACCTATCATGTGCTAAGTGCTGTTCTAGATGCCACTGCCACATTAGTGAACAAAACAGACTCTGGTCTTATTCTATGACCTTTGGTAAATGTAGTTATCTGATTATGTAATGTAAGTATACTGTCATCAATTTATGTATTAGTTTAACTTTATTTTTATCCTCTCCTGAGGATATTTTTATTAATTGCTTAAAAAAAGAGAGAGAGCGATACATTGACGTAACAGAAAAATATCAATTGGTTGCCCCTTGTAGGGTCCACAACTGGGAATCAAACCTACAACAGGGTTTGTGCCCTACGCATGTGCCCTGATCAGGAATCGAACATGCAACCTTTTGCTGCACAGGACAATGCCCTAACCACTGAGCCACACCATCCAGGGCTGTACTACTTTAACTTTTTAAAAATTCTGTTGCATGTCTTTTAAATATGTGTAACTGTTGTTTAAGATCTCAGAAGACAGAACTCTTAAAATAGGTAAAATTATCTCAC
This sequence comes from Mormoops blainvillei, assembly GCA_004026545.1. Lineage (NCBI taxonomy): Eukaryota > Metazoa > Chordata > Mammalia > Chiroptera > Mormoopidae > Mormoops > Mormoops blainvillei. Next base: position 186,785 of record PVJD01000733.1, on the reverse strand, counting down.
AATGCCATATATAATTAAACAAATAACTACTTTATAACTCTGTGATATAGCATACCTTGGTAAGAGTGATTAGCAATCCTCTGATAGATGTTACAATGATTATTCCAACCAGAATAAAGGAAATGTGTTGGGACCAGAACTTCACCTGCCACCATAACAGAAAGAATAAATATCTGTTAAATCTCTGTTCAGAAAGATATGAAAGTTAAGATGATGCACTCTGATTGCTTATGTGACTGTGAAAGGGAACTTCATTAGGCCCAATATGATTTTTAAAAAAAATTAGGGAAGAAGGCAAGTGGCAACTAAAAAACCTATAGAAAGACTGCAGTACATATCTTCATTAGCAGAGATAATGGAGACTTAAGGACAGAAGGAAGCAAGTGCAGTGAAGTGATGAAAATAACACAAATAAATCAAAAGAAATACAGATCTAATGATAGAGCTTCAATGTGATAAATGGAAAGCACAAATTAAAAGGAAAGTAACAGCTTGATTATTTTTATTATCTGTGACAATTCTCTGATCACCCAAAACTTTAAGGAAGTTTTCATTTTTAATAAAAGAACACAAGGACATTCTCAGTCATGGTCATTTGAATCACATGAGGATAACTTTTTCTCCTCTTTTATTGCTTCATAGTGAGAGACGGTTTGGGGACCCCGTGCTTGATTCAGGTCTGAAAAGTATCTGAGGGACAGCTACTATTACTACCATCTGAAAGATGTTATTCAGAATGATGAACTAGGGAGTGTATAGATGAATTATAGATGGTATATAAATACATACACAGCAACTGAATATAAATACATAAACAGCGACTGATAAGAGCATTTCTAAAAATTCATCCCAGTAAAAAATTTAAAGAGGAAAACACATACGCAGCACTAGTGAAGCATACTTTACAGTGCAATTTATATAGCACTTGAAGAAAAGATACCATGCTCCTTCACATGTAAAAGGCTACACACTATTGACCTATCATTAAAAAGTGTATGCCTTAAGCTGTTTATTAAGGACTGAAACTCAATTTGCTCTGGTTCATTTTCATTTTATTCAGCTATGAGGGGCATGTTCACCTGAGATGAGTGGACAGGGGTAGCACGCCGTCTGTGGCTAGGATCATAGCACAGCTAAAAGGCCCTCACAGGGACTAGGAACATGACATTGGTCTTACTCTCAGCCAGGATCACTGGCCATCTGTATATCTGAAAAATATACTTTTCTACAAATAAAGATGTTAAATTTAAATTGGGACAAGTGTGTTTAATGACAGAGGTATTATAAAACCGGTAGAAATATGAAAAAAATTTGTGCATAGGTTACAGTTATCATCTTTAGCTCAAAGTCCACATTGATTTTTTTTTTTGATAGCAGAAGTCATTTCCATTCTAACACAGAGCACTAATTAGTAGTTAATATTCTACCAGAGGAATCAAAGGTAGGTTGTGTGTTTGAAGATCTCATTAAGTATCACAGAGCGATGTATCCAAGTGTTTGGTGGGGAAAAACTGGTGAGTGATAGCTGGCTACAGAGAAGAAGAGGAGGAACTATAGAAATAATCAGCATCCATGACAATAGTAAGTACCAGTAATTAACTAATTTTTATGCCTCTTACACATTTGCCATATAAATATGTCAAAATCTACAGAGAAGAGTGGGAAGAACAAAAGCAGAATCAAGTCCTTATAGTAAGGAATTAGAATCTTAATAATAGTAATTTATACCAGATAAAATAGAAGAAAACAGAAGAAACTGGAATCTTGATACAACTCTTACATCAAACTGAATCCCCAGATAATTCACAGTGATCTCAATGCCTCTTGTGACAGGATCAGTTTTCCCAACTCGGTCAAAAACGATATTAATGGTTGCCTGCAGAGACATAGAACTTTACGTTAGAGCATTTTAATAATCACCTACTATCCCAAAAAGGAGATTCAGAATAATAAATTAATCACCACAACATATCTTACTGCTGGATGTTCCTAAAAATGCAATTCTACTCTCAGTCTAAATCATACATAAAAAATCTATTTTGGTTATTCACATATATGCAAATAAAAGTTCCTATCTACACTAGATTTCTGTTCTGTAAAGAGTAAAAGAGAATAGTTTATGGCATATACGCTTTAATTTATCAGGATCCAGAAAGATAACATTCTGGTAGCTAAAGCCAGGGTAAGAATAAAGGAACTCTAGGGTTATTCCCTGTGGTTATTTTCTGAATGCCTTAAAAGCAAACATTAAAATTTCAAAAAGCCAATAAAGAAGATCAAATGGAATTATGTACAATACCCAATTAATCCAAAAGAAGAGAGAAAAAAAGAAAAAGGGTAAAAAACAGTTGAGACATATAAAAACATATAGTTTATGGTTGTTTTAAAGCCAGCTATATAAATAATTACATTAAATGTAAATGGTTGAAACCATGGGTTGGCAAATGCTGCCACTGTAGTATGATAGTAGCCACAGACAATATGTAGATGAACGGGCTTCGCTGTGTTCCAATAAAACCTTATTTACTAAAGCAGGTGACAGCTGGACTTCACCTGTGGGCTGCAGATGGCTACTGTAGGTCTAGACATGCCAATTAAATGGCAGAGATGGTCAGAGTGAATAAAAAGGCAAGACCCACCGATATGATGCTTTTAAGAAACCCACTGTAAATGTAAAGATAAAAATAGGTTAAAAGTAAAAGTATTGAAAAAGATATATTATACCAATACTAATAGAAAGAAAGCTGGAATGTCTATATTTATTCATATCATCAGCAAAGTAAATTTCATAGCAAAAAATATTGCCAGGGATTAAAAGGGTTATTTCATAATGATAAAAAGGATCATTTCAACACAGGGTACACAGTGACACTAAATGTGTACATACTTAATAACAGAGCCTTAAAATACACAAAACAAAAACTGATAGAACTATAAAAAGAAATAGGCAAATTCATAACAATAGCTGGAAATTTCAACACCTTTCTTTCAACAATTGGTAAGAAAAGTAGTAGAAATCAGTAAGGGTATAGAAAACTTTAACAATACTATCAAACTTGAACTAATTGACATTTTAGAACATTCCAGCTAAAAGCATAACACCAAAAGCATAACTCATAATAGGAAATAAAAAGATAAATTGGTCTTCATCAAATCAAGAACTTCTGTTTTTTGAAAGATACTGTTACGAGAATGAAAAGCCAAACTACTGACAGGAAGAAAATATTTGACAACCACATATTTGATAATGAATTTCCAGAGTATAAATCCAATAAGAAGAAAACAAATGTTATTTGAAAACTGGCAAAAATATGAATAGATATATTACCAAAGAGGATGAACAGGTGGCAAATAAACACATGAAAAGTTGTTCAACATCATTAGACATTAGGGAAATGTGAATTAAATTCAATACCATCTCATACCTGTTGGAATGTCTGAAGTTACAAAGACTGACCATATGTTGATGAGGATGTGGGGTACCTGAAACTCTCAAACACTGCAGGTGGGAATGTAAATCGTATAACCTCTTTGGAGAATTTTGGCCATTTCTTCAAAAGCTAAACATGCATCTGCCATATGACTTCGCTATTCTATACCTAAGTTTTTTCTCCCAAGAGAAAAGAGAGCATATGTCCACATACAGACTTGCACTCAAGTGTTCACAGCAGCTTTATTTGTAATATCCCCAAACTGGAAACAAACAGTATCCATCAGCAGGAGAGGAGATAAACAAATTGTGGTACCCCCATACCATGGAATACTACTCAGCAATAAAAAGAATAAACTATTGATATACATAACATGGATGAAACTGAAAATAATTATGCTGAGTAAAAGAAGCCAAACAGAAAAAGGGTGCATACTGTAAGATTCCATTTATTAGAGTTCTAGAAAATATAAACTAATATATAATGACAGTAGGTCAGTGGCTGCCTGGAGACTGGGGGTGGGGGGGCATTACAAAGGGACACAAGGAAACTTTTGGAAGTGTCAGGTGGGTATTTTCTCTGTCTTGATTGTGGTAATGGTTGTTGCACTGGTATACATTTGTCAAAGCTTACCAAATTGTACACTTTAAATATGTGCAGTCTAATGAATGTCAATTATACCTCAATAAAATGGTTAAGAAATGATATGTTTCCACATGGCAGAGGGGTTTAGAAGCTGGGTGAAAAAGGTGAATGGATTAAGAGTACAAATTGGCAGTTACAAAATAGTCACGGGATATAAAGTACAGCTTAGGAAACATAGTCAATAATATTGTAATAACTATGGTACAAGGTAGGTGCTAGACTTATGGGGGCTTCACCTCATAAATTATATAAATGTCTACCCATTATGCTTTACACCTGAAACTAATATAATACTGAACCACAACTGTAATTGAAAAAAATATGATATGCTCCCCTAAAGGCTGCATCTCAGGGAAAAAAGCTTTCAGTAGCTTAGCTAATTGGACAACACTATCTTCATTCAGCTTCCCCCACAGAATGAATCAAGATTTTAAAATTTCACCTGAATAGGTACTGACATTAAATTATTATAACATTAGATCTGTTAAATCCAGAATCCTGCATCAATCAAAATTAAATAATGCGCCGACAAAGCTTCTCATTGTGCAAACACAGTCCCAGTAGAAAGATTACCAAACCAGAAAGTCAAATCAGCCTCTTCTATAATCACACTGAAATCCATTAATACCTGCAGATGAGTCACAAGTAAAGACAAATAAAATGCCCATAGAGAATAAATATTAAGGGAGAGCTACAAACGAATAAGATCTATAAACACAAAGGATGAATTTATCTACAGAAATACATTTTAGAATTTACTTTGGATTTAATTTTTAGGTATATACAGACTATTAAAAAGGACAGGTGGCTTCTGTTCTGGGCTGAAGGTAGGAATTGAGTTACATACAGTCACATACTCATGAGTAACATGGAAAGCAGAGTGCAAAATAAACTTTCATATTTGCTTCATATATTTCATAATTTAAGACCTTATTAATGATTCAGACACAAGAAAAATGCAATCTCCCTTTTCTACGTGACTTAAAAAGGAGAAGGGAAAAAGAGGCTCAAAGATGTGAAAGATCGCACTCTCTGTTAACACAATTGGATTTGAAAATTAGGTTGGAATTTAATTCAATGCCTCAATCAAACCCAGTTTTCTCTTTCTGCCATTACCACAGTAAATTACCTAAATGCTGACAGTTAAAAATAATATACTTACCATGAAAATTTTCCAAACACAGTAAATAGAGAAAAAGTAACCCAGAAAATTAAAATATTTCCCCTTGAAAGTTTTGGAGTACTCTATTCTCTCCTGAGGGAAAACAAATACAAAACATGGTCAGTCTCAGCTAAATGTAAATTTATATTTAACAAAAATGAATTGCATGTTCAGGATAAGTAAAAAAAAACCACATATGGTAATAATAATATTAAAATAATAGTAGTAGCGGGCATCATTTACTGAATACTTTAAGCCAGAATGTGAGATAAACACCTTACGTCCATTATCTTCTTTAATCTTCATAACTCCTTTTGAGTTATGTTCTATCATCTTAATTTTACAGATCAGACAACTGAAGCTTAAGAGGTTAAATAACTTGCCCAAGGTCATACAGCTAATGAGAAGGGGAAGTTAGGCTCAGGTCTGTCACTCCCCAAAGTTTACGTTAACCTCTATCCTGTAGGGGCTACTCCTGTGAAGTGATCCTCAAAAAGGATCGAAATACTTGGAACAACTTTAGCTAACTGATTTTGCATACTTAAATTATGTTGCATTTTAGGGGTAAATAGAAAAGTTACTCCTTGTAGTTAGGCCATTTCTCAATATGGATCCTTTAAAATACGGCTAGATCATGGCAGTGATCTCAAGAGGTTACAAAGTAAAAAAACCACCTATAATATAGTATAGTTTCTCCTAAATTACCTAAATAAATACAATATTAGAAAAGGGAACCAATGCTTACTAAGTTCTAATACAGGCTATGACTTATAGACATTACCTTCTTTAGTTCTTTAGAGACATTATCTTCTATTATTCTCATAACACTCCTGTGAGATAGGTGTTATTTTGCATTTCACAGATAAGGAAAGTTAACTTAAAAGCTTTAGCTCAGAGAACCAAATAATCTGCTGAAAGTCATACAGCAGTAAGACAGTCAGGAGTGTCTCACTGCTTTTACAACTTGTAAGGGAACACAAAGCAATCAGAGGAGCTACCACCTCGACCCTGGGTCAGTGGGAAGTGGTGGGTGCCATCTTCCTAGACGTTGAAAAGCCTCTTTTGACTATCCTACTAATTTCTATTATCGAGTGTGTCCCATTAAGGGTTTTGCTAGTGGGAGGAGCAATGTTATGAAGAGTGCAGATTTCTAAGGCTTCGTGGCTAATATTTAAGCCATGAGGTGTCTCTTGCACTGTTTGGCCATTGAGGACACTAAAAAGCTACTTAGTCGTGTTCTCTCTTCAATCATATTGACAAAAAGCACACTTCAATTTCCTTACTCTGTACCTTGGTAGCATATAGATCAGCTGTTTCCAAAAAAAGCTGCCTGCTTAGTTCTTCCAAAGCATCCACTTCCTGTTGAATAAGAGTAAGATCTGGCACAAAATGGGCATCAAGGTTTAAACCACGGAAGTTTCAAGAAGTAGAAATAAAGAAAGCATATACACTTTTGGTTTCTCCTATAGCGATCCTAGGAACTGCCTACATTTTATATTTTCAATTTCCTGACTCATAGCTAGCAGTACTACTTCAGGGCAATTTGCTCAACCTCCAACACAGGTGTGTAAAAGCTTCTCCGTCAAGGGCATCACCACCAAACACCCTACCACTCAGTTTCTTATTAGCTCAAGTAGCTCAGACGGTTTTATTTTTTGCTTAATCTAGTTAGATTAAGTCAAATGTAATCTTGGAAATCTCAAGTGGTTACAAAGTAAGAAAAACACCTATAATATAGTATAGTTTCTCCTAAATTACCTAAATAAATACAATATTAGAAAAGGGAACTAATACTTACTAAGTTCTAATACAGGCTATGACTTATACACATTACCTTCTGTAGTTCTTTTGAGACATTATCATCTATTATTCTCATAACACTCCTGTGAGATAGGTGTTATTTTGTATTTTGCAGATAAGGAAAGTAAAGCTCAGGGAATCAAATAATTTGCTGAAAGTCACACAGCTAATAGGCGTGGAGGCAAAGTCAGACCTCGCTCCAGGGCCTGCTCATTCCATTACACTACTCCACTTTCAAGAACTCAGTGAGGTCATGTTATTATTCTCTCTAGTTAAGAAAACAGGCTCAAAGCAGTTAAAGAATCCTGATACTTTTGTTGACTTGACTTAGTGTCACTAAGATAGCTAAAGCCTAATCTTTGGTTTTCATGGATTTTTAAGTAATAAAAATAATAAAGACAGTCCCTTCTGAACAGAAACATTGACTTTAATCTAAATACTCCCTCCTCTGTGATTTTTCCTACTATTACACAAATCAGCCCTTCAGTTCCTTCCTCAGTAATGGCTACTCTTGGTATGGTCCAGCCACCAAACAATAGAGTTTAACTAGTTAACATGTCTGCCCCCTCAGGATTAGACAGTAAGTGCCTTGAAAAGTGGGGCTGTATTCTGTTCATCATTTTAGGAGGTATAAATAACTGTTTCTTTTAATTTAAAGTAATCCATTCCCTCCCCGCTCCGCCCCACACTGGGTCATCCTACATTTCTTTGGTCTAATTCTTACCTGCATTTGACCCCAGAAAGATATGTCACAATTTAGAGTAAGAAAAGATTACATCCTTTTCCTTTAATTGAAGCAAAAGGGAATTTGGATTTTCTCAGGCCAGAGAAACAGGAATATGCAATCCCAGTCCTGGGCCCCCAAAGTTTTGACTTGATAGCCTGATAACCACAAAGAGATTTGGTTACTCAATTTGGGAATTAGTTTAACACACTGCAACCAGGTTGGCCAACAGCAATCCATTAACCCAATCTCTTTGATTTTTAAACCAAAACATCACTAGAGATACAGAGCTGCTTAAAATTTGTTTAGGAAAACTGACTTTTAGAAATTGGGCCCTTACCAGCTTATATACAGACCATACATTTTAGGGAGCCATTATGTTTTGTAGTTGTTTTTCAGAGTTGGAAAATGTAGTAGTGTAGCGGAAACAACTAGGAAAGGGAGATCACAGTTCTGGTTCTGTCTTTGCCACAAACCGCTGTGTGACTTAACTTCCTCTGGGTCTCTTTTCTCATCTGTAAAATGGAAAGACTCACTTGTTGGGACCAGTCCAGCTCAAAGACAATGGTTTTACCATTTTATGATCATCTATGGGTATTGGAAAGATGACTGCACGCAATGTATTTCCTAAGCCTAGCCCTGGCATGCTGGACTATGGATGCAGTCAGCTATGTTAGAAGAGACTATCCCAAAATTACCTCTTTCTCTTGCCCTTAGTCCAGAGCTGAGAAAATGAACGTATGGTGCCAGCTGGGTACTAGGCTTATCAGGGGGGTCACTTCATAAGTTATATAAATAGCTAATCACTATGGTTCATACCTGAAACTAATATAATATTGAATGTCAATTTTAATTTAAAACAAAAAGAATCAAGCAGAGGGATAAAGGATACTTTCACTTCCTGGTGCTGAAGTAACACTCTTTATCATTCCCCAGAATCCTGATGGTTTGTTATGTACCTCCCGCTTCTGGAACATAGTTCTCCGTGTCATTGCCATCCTGAAATGAAAAACAAACAAAACAACAACAACAACAACAAAAATAAACCAAACCAAACCAAACCAAACCAAAAACTTCAGCGAGGACACATGGACCCTCATAGTCCATTCTCATTCACCTTCTAGTCTCATAACTGCCTCTGCCTTTTCCTGCTGAGGTGTTCAAGGGAAGGATGGAAATTCTGGAGTTCCACTTTTCCACATCTTACAACTGAGGGGAAACTACACACTCCCAAAAGCAATGAGGCCTAAGTGAAGATCAGAGAATTTGGAGCACTCAATAATTCTGAGGATTGGCTCTGCCACTTGGAGGCTGTGAGAACTCGAGTTTTCATTTCCTCATCTCTGGATAGTAGTTAAGATCAATGAAATAGTATAAAAGAATTCATGTTGTAAATGACAAAGTGCTATACACATATTAATAATTATTACTATTATCATTTAAAGACAAAATAAAGTAATAGCTAACACACCTAGCTAAAGGACCAGGTACAGGATAGGAACTCAATAAATGCTGCTTCCCAAAAGCAGACAAAAGAAAAGAAAAAAAACACCCTAGCAAAATCACACAAACCTGTACTCTTCTAAAACATCCATCATTCTCCCTCTAACTTCAACCTCCTCCCACTACTGAATAAGTTAACAGGAAACTTACTATGTATTCCCTGTTCTCTTAGTCTATTGTGAACCCACCACCTCAGTAGTAGCTGCTGGCATGTTCCAGCCCACCACATAGGTATTAAGAACAGAGTCTTTGTGAGGAAAATTAAGATCAGTTGTGCATAAATGGTTGCTTGAAGGGTATAATGGGCCAAAACATACAGGTCTAAAATAAACCACTATGAATCTAATAAAAATAGAGTGGCAGAACTAAAGAAAAATTTAACTCAAGGTGGACATTTTTGGGTAACAAGAGATAGAAGTGCTGAGTAGGATGTAACAGCATTGGTAATTCACGTTCGGGACCAATGCAGATAATGCCAATGGCATTTCTGTGGGTTGGATTTTTTAAGCCATTGGCTAAAATGGCATTAACAATAAAGAGTATTAGGTCACATTGATTTAATTATTTCCTCCTCAAAATGACCTTTGCTTGGACACTGAGGGAGTGGAATATAGCTCCAATTTGGCTTTTGCTGCCTTTTCCTTTATACACACATTCACTGTAACTCAGCATCATTGGAAGATATAATTAATAACTAAGAACAGACTCAGACCTAGGGAGATTTTGAGTTGATTAGACTTACAACCTTTAGGTTTCCTGTTTTCATAGTTGGGAAAGCTGGAACAAGTACATAAATAAGGAAGAAGTTCTATCCGATTCATTTAAAAGTTCACTTCGTCTTACTGCACTGGATCAAAGGAGAGGCCATGGAGATAGAGGGAGCACAGAGCACATTTCTATTGTCCTTAGTTTCAATGTCTACAGTACAGCAAACACAATGACTGGCTACGCAGTAGAACTGGTTGATTATGTGAAGGTGACTGACGCTGAATTGTGGGCCCACAACAGGCAGAGAGGTGTGGTAACTAGAAGTGTGAGTTGGCTGCACCCAGATGAGCATGGTCTTGTTTTAAACAATTCACTTTCACTTTCAATTTTATCCCCTGCTTCTAAACCAATTTTCCTCTTATCGAATAAGCTGCAGATAAAAAATACCTATTAATATATTTTGAAAAGAAAAAGTAGCAACAAACTGTGAAAAATGAAAAAAAAATAAGGTCCTACAGAAGCGGCTGAGTTTGGTCTTGAGCTTCCCTTCACTATCATCACCTCTGCCACCATGAGTGTCATCATTATTTCCTCCGTAACAGCAGTAGGCCTGGAACAAGAACACTGTGCATATACCTACTATTAGCTGAATGCCTTTTAAAAACCCACAACCTAGAAAACTTCTGCACTTGGCTGAGGTCTGGTGGTAGCCTTCAAGTGAAGAGGCTGAAAAATGTTTGCTATGGTTTAAATATGCTACCCGACTGTTTTCTGGTCTCCATTAGTTCTCGTGGGAAGTGGGCAATTACTTTTCTTTTTTAATTAAACATTTTATTTTGAGATAATTATAGGTTCACATGTAGTTGTAAAATAATATAGAGAGATCCCATGCTTTCCCCAAATTTCCCCGATTAAAACATCTTGCAAATTTATAGTACAATATCATAGTCAGGGTACTGACACTGATACAGATCAAGCTATGGAATATTTCCATCCCTACAAGGATCCCCCATGCTGCCCTTGTATAGCCCGTTTCCCTCCTCCCACCTCCAACCCTTTTCTAGACCCTGGCAACCATGAATCTGTTTTTCCATTTTCATTTTGTCATTTCAAAAATGTTATGTAAGTAGAATCACATAGTATGTAAACTTTGTGGGTTGGCAATTCTGTCTCAAGAGTAGACCCTCTTGTAGTTTTGGCCTACGTTTTCTTAGGCTGCCTGGTATTTACTTTGCATATGTATTGTTTAGTGATGAGGCATATTTGGGCAATTTATATTTAGATTCTATTGATTGGTTGCCTCCTGTATGTGCCCGGGATCGAACCTGCTGCATGGGTTGACGCTTGACCAACTGAACCACCTGGCTGGGGCTATACTTAGATACTAGATCTTATCCTTCTGCATTTCTTTTCCTTCTAAAAATTTCCTTTTAGATTTCCAGTTACTTTGTTGATTTGAACTCTGTCAATCTGTATACCTGAGTAGATGCTGGGAGGGTAGATGGTGGTTGAAGAATAACCCCTGGGCAAGAAAGCCACAAACATTTCCCAGTGCTTTCAAATATTTGTTCTTTAATAATTTTTTCCAGTTTTTATGATTTTCTGTAGAACGAATTGCTTAAACTCTTTATAGTGACATTCCTGGAAATTTCCTCTACTATAGTTTGACAACAGCTATTGCTGGTTTTGAAATTTCACCAGTGAATATATTTTTCCCTATACCTACAAAATTTTCAAAAGAGAGACTAAAAAATCTTAACTCAAGGATAGAAGTTAAGATTTCTTCTTCATAGGAACAGCTTGCACTTAACTTTTACATGTTATAGGCTCTAGCTTCTTTTTGTACGTAACAAACTATGTAAAAAAATATTAATTCAGAATTTGTGGGTTGAAAGGGGACCTACAGGCCCTTTAGTCAACCCTGCCATTTTACAAATGAGGAAACTGAGACAATCTAGTATTTGCTCAAGATAACTTAGAAGAGTTCATTGTAATGTCATTGTTTAGCTCAAATTCTTTTCATTATACCATGGCTTAGTTGAACAGCTATATTTTCTATCTTCCACACAACCATAATTTCAAAATTGTACTAGTATTGTTTGTGAACAGAGGCTATATTTCAGCTGCATCATAGATTACCAACACAAAAACTTTAATATCTAAGTCACCAGAAGAACAAAGCAAAATAAATATTTAATTATCTCAATCTGAAAAAAGCTGAAAGGCTTTGATCACTAAACCAGCATTGCTCATACTATCTGAACCAGGTTTTTGATGAATGTTTCCCAAATACTATAAACCTCATCTTCTATTCAGTGTTCCAAGTGACAAGACAGTGTGCCTCTTTCCTGCTCCCATTTTCAACCATAAACTTTTTTGTTTATAACGTATGTTATTTTTCTAGCATGTCATCTCACTATGGCCCTCTGCTGTTAAATTGAAAGACGGTCTATAAGTGTTTGTCAAAACAGTTTTCGTACATCTTGGTAAATAGCAAGGGCATTGTATGAATCCCCGTGTTGTCTCGCTAGCAGTCTCTAGCTAGCTCCACTGGGTGAAGAGCTATGGCAACTAGGTCAAGCTGGGGGGCTGAGTCATCTGAGAGCCACTCAAATTGATAAGACCTATTGCAGCACCACAAACCATCCAAAATCCTGACCAGACAAGGTCTATATAGCGATACATCAGAGCCAATTACTAACCATTAATAGTGATAGAGTGGCTTAAAAGTGCACGTCCAAACTTGACATAGGTCATGACTATATTCATCTCTTGGTATGAATAAAAGAAATAGAGTAAAAGGCAAAATATTCTTAGGAATCAAAATAGTATTGTTCCCATATAAGTGTCTTCTAATACTGAATATTGTTGCTTTTATTGTTATGTTTTTTAAATTTGCATTCATAGTCATTCATGTAAAATAAACTGTATAGAATAAATGTAAACAAAACATTCAAGTAAATAAATGTATACTTATGTGAATCTACTTTCAATATCCCAGTAAAGGTATATAGAAATGGAGACAAATAATTAGTTGGTGAATCTGGGTCTCTTTATCATTCTAACGTCTATTGTTATCTTTTACATTAAGGCTTCTTTAACTTCACTATGGGTCGTCTTATAAAAAATGTTGAAGGAAGAAACATGAAATGCAAAAACACTCACGCAATTTAAAACTTCTATATCATCATTTTTATATGGGTAATAATAACTTTAATAAAGACAGTAGACTAAAGAGTTTCATGAAGGTAGAAATTGATTATCCTGTTTGTCTTTGTATTTCTGTGCACTATTCAGCATTTAGTACAGTACCTGGAATAAACTAGGTTGTCTATAATTATTAAGTGAATGAATATAAGAATGAATAAATGAAGGCAAAGCATTAAAAGCAAATGATTATCCTGCAGAGATTACTGATAAGTTCAATAGCTTTTCTTAGCTGTGTATAATTCACTGTTCTAAGAACTTTACATGTCAGTTCATTATTATTATTTCCATTTTACAGATGAGGAAATCAAGACATAAGGAGATAAAGTAACTAGTATAAGGTCCTTATGAACTGTAGGCCAAGGATTCAAATTCAGGCAGTCTGAGTCTAATACTTATGCTTTCACTCACTGTGATATAGATTTCTAGAAATGCCACTTTGAAAACTTACATTTCAAACACTTTTGAAATAATAAAAACAATAGCTACAGACAAATAATTTTTTAAAGTAGAGAATAGGAAGTTGAAAAGTCATGAAAAAGTTTGTAAAAATTCAGGCCAATAGACTTTTAAAACATCCAGTGTAGAATACCTTCAAATATAAATTATTCTAACGATTTATCTCAAGAGAATTTACCTAAAATCAGGAAATACGTTGTATTTGAAAATTTTCTTTCACACAGGACTCGACATTAAAGTCTTTGATGACACCTTAACTTATAATGAAAATGAGTAAGAGGAAATTCCATTAGCATCAATTCATAGCCAAATTTTCTTGTTGAGAAATTCTAACAGCACAGGTTTTTTCAATGTGCTGATTTCTTACCTTTTCTTTTTGCTTATGATCATATCCATGGTTTGGAGCAGTCGCCGTTCCAGGGCTAGAATATCTATGTCAGTCACATTCCTATAACAAGCACACACTGTTAGCAATGTTTTGGGGTCCCATCCTTGGGCATAACACAGGGCAGCTGGAGCTTCAACTGCTACCTAGCAATTCAAGAACCTGTCTTTTTCTAAAAATAAAAAGAAAATATTAAAATAAGCAAAAAAGCCTTTGTTGTCATTTTTTATAGCTAATACTTCTGGGGTCTCAGGGCAATGGAAGGTAAGTAGCTCTCTTATAGTCTTTTTTAGCTTTCTTTCAGTGACATTTATGATGCATGTGTAAGCTCACTTTTAACTTGGCATTATCCTCTACTGTTTCACTTTTGTGAGGAACTAATTTGTTGGGATTACCTCACATTACAATCCACTAGAAATGTGCCTTTGAAAGAGGGGTGGGGTGAGTATGGAGTGGGGAGGGTCAAATTGAAATTGCCATTAGAATAAATAAATGTAGGACAAATAAGGGCAAGCAATGTAAGTAATGACTTATTTAGAAAGATTCCTAGGCGATGCCCACAAGAACAGAGGAAAAGAATAAAAAGCAGTGTCATAGGTTTAATATTTAAGTATTAATGATGGTGGCATGCTATGATACACACATTCAAGAAATAATGGGAAAAAAAGAAAAGAGACGAAGTTCTTATTACCTGAGGAAGTAGGACATGTAAGTGTACGGGCAGTTGACAGCACCGAATCCAGAAAGAAGAGCCATGAGAGTCACACCAATCACACCTACCCGGCTGATGAGTTGCTCTATGGACAAGATTCCTGAAAACATCAAAGTGCATTAGCGCCAGGCAATGGAGATGAAACAGCTTTCATCTCCATTGCAAAAGGAGACCACTAAAATTATCAGCCATTACATACAACTAACTTACAGAGGCCAAATTTTACTACCATGTAGGTAATCTATAATGAATATATGAGTCTACTGATTTTCCTCCTATTTCAAATGCTTCTCAGAATCATCTCTATTATTGGATGATGGTAATAATAAAATAACAACATAATTGTAAATAATACTATTGACTGTTTACTCAAGGTAATATGAACTCTAACAAAGCAAAGTACTTTCAGTAAAAGTTTTGGAAAAAAAAAACCAAACCAACAGAAAAACAGAAAAATAAAATCTGCTGGAAGAGTATAAATAAATAGCAGGTAGCACTTTCTGCTCCAGTCACCTTCAATATATACATTTCCCTGTTAGGTCATAAGCGCCTTAGCTTATGTGTTGTTCATATGTTTTTAAACCTAAACAATTTTATTTATTTCAGTACATTTTATTGATTATGCTATTACAGTTGTCCCATTTTTTCTCCCCTTTATCCCCCTCCACCTGGTACCCCCATTCCCTCCAGCATTCCCCCCCTTAGTTCTTGTCCATAGGACATACATATAAGTTCTTTGGCTTCTCCCTTTCCTATACTATTCTTACTCACCCCCTGTCTATTTTGTACTTACCAATTATGCTTCTTATTCCCTGTACCTATTCTCCCATTCTCCCTCCTCCTCTTCTTCACTGATAATCTTCCACGTGATATCCATTTCCATGATTCTGTTTCTGTTCTAGTTGTTTGCTTAGTTTGTTTTTGTTTTTCAAACAAAAACATTTGTTCATTTGTTGATAGTTGTGAGTCTGTTGTCATTTTACTGTTCATACTTTTGATCTTCTTTTTCTTAGATAAATCTCTTTAATATTTCATTTAATAAGGGCTTGGTGATGATGAACTCCTTTAACCTGACCTTATCTGGGAAGCACTTCATCTGCCCTTCAATTCTAAATGATAGCTTTGCTGAATAGAGTATTCTTGGATGTAGATCCTTGCTTTTCATGACTTTGAATAGTTGCCAGTCCCTTCTTGTCTCTAAGGTTTCTTTTGGGAAATCAGCTGATAGTCTTATGGGAACTTCTTTATAGATAACTCTCTTCTTTTCTCTTGTTGCTTTTAAGATTCTCCCTTCATCTTTCAGCTTTGGCATTTTAATTATGATGTACCTTGGCATGGCCCTCTTTGGGTCCAACTTGTTTGGGACTCTCTGAGCTTCCTGGACTTGATGTCTATTTCTTTCACCAAATTGGGGAAGTTTTCTTTCACTATTTTTTCAAATAAGTTTTCAATTTCTTGCTCTTCCTCTTCTCCTTCTGGCACCCCCATGATTCAGATGTTAGTATGTTTAAAGTTGTCCCAGAGGTTCCTAAGTCACTCCTCATTTTTTTTTTTTTTTTTTGTATTCCTGTTTCTTCTTTCTGTTCCAGGTGAATGTTTATTTCTTCCTTTTTTTCCAAATCATTCATTTGAGTCCCCTTTTCCTTCCCTTCACTGTTGGTTCCCTGTATATTTCTTTATTTCACTTTGTATAATCTTCACCTCATCCTTTATTTTGTGGCCATACTCAGTCATTTCTGTGACCACCCTGATCACCAGTGTTTTGAACTCTGTGTCTGACTGGTTGGCTATCTCTGTATCGCTTAGTTCTTTTTTTGCAGTTTTCATTGGTTCTTTCATTTGGACCATATTTCCTTGTCTCCTCAATTTGGCTGCCTCCCTGTGTTTCTGTGTATTAGGTAGAGCTGCTTTGACTCCCCATATTGGCACACTTGTTATGTTGTAAGGGGCAGAGTCTTAGGTATTTGCTAGGGTGGGGCAACTCACTTCACCACTTTGTGGCACTGTATGTGGGGGAGGGGTCAGAGAGGGAACAATGCCACTTGCTTGGCTCTCCCCCATTTCCAGTCACCTCCCCCACTTCCCGTTAGTGACTAGTGCCCTTTTAGTTGCTGCGCTGGTGCTGATTCCCTGAGTGGGTGGGTTTGTGTATGTTCTTAGGACCCAGTAGGCCCTTTAATTGGCCTCTCTTGAGAGGTCAGCAATTTCTTCCACTGCCCCAACTACCACTGATTTTTACAGCCAGAGGTTATATGGCTTTATTTTCCCAGCACTGTAACCCTGGGCTGCGTCTGGCCTTGGGCTGGGATCGCTTGCTCCCCTTTGTTCCTGCCTGTTTTTATCTACCACACATGAATGTGGGAACATCTATTCTGCCAGCAGCCGCCTTCCCACAACAGCCTAGCCATGCCACACTGTGTCCTCTCCACCCCGGCCTCCTGTCTCTGCCCCTCCTACCCACCTGGATGAATGATTCTTCTTTAAATCCTTGGTTGTTGGACTTTCATACAATTCAATTTTCTGGCAGTTCTGGTTGTTTTTTGTTTTTAGATTCGTTGTTACCCTTCTTATGGTTGTATGGGGAGGTGAAGCATGTCTACTTATGCCTCTATCTTGGTTGGAAGTCTAGCATGTTTTCTTATACTACGGAATGTGGTGGAAAGCCAAAAGTTCTTTCCTGGATTTCCTTGAAGGTAAGGGTCAGAATGTTACATAGGCGACATTAAATTCACATGCCCAAGTGAGATCTCAAATGCACTAACAAATATTGTGGGAATAATAAGAATACTCGGGGACTGGAGCAGCTGGGGTAGAAGTTCTAATGCCTGGTCCCTGATATCACAGGTCCTGAGTGGCAGATGATAACTTCTGTGGGTTTTTTCTAGTTTAGTACTGTGATACTTCTGTGGTGCTCTCTTCACTACATAGCATTTATGCTTCATGTCTCCACTTTCCTAGAAATCTTATAAACTCCCGAAAACCCAGAATAAATCACCTTATGATTTAAACTAGTTATATTCGAACTAGTTATATTCTGTTTTCTGCTATAAGAATCCTGATACAGCAGAGAAGTGAAATGAGTAGGTGTGTGTACCCGTGTGTGTGTGTGTGTGTGTGTGTGTGTGTACACTCTAGTATAAAAGCTCTAGTATATTTATTACAGGTGAGTTTTCTGATTTATTTTAGGCAGATATATATATTTCTGAAGTAGTTCTAGAAGGATCTGCTAGCTAAGAGAATTTGTTTATTGTTTTTAGCACAGAAATTAGGAGTCTATTCACGACCTATTTTTACATTTAAAATAAACTTTCTTGTGTGAGGAGAGATACTTTTTATAGAAAGATTTTCTAATTTTACTCATTTTCAGTGTTTCATGTCACACTGCCCTTTCCCAAAATACATATACTCCCTAAACATAATCTTTATAATCACTTTAGTAGTGGCCATTTACCTTTTGGGTCACAGACCCATTTGGGAACCTGAGAAAAGCTTACAGACACCCCACCTCCAAATATACATACAAATGTATTCCCATAATTTGCATATAGTAGCAGAAAATTTAAGTTAAGGACACCTTTGTGCACTCCTTACTCCCTTGAAGTTCATTCACTAAGCTAAGGTCTAAAATTTCTGCCCTGAAATGAAAGACATCTGTTCCAAAATCAGCATTTGACAAATCCTAGGATGAAGGGAAAATTTGATCCAAAACCAGAAAATTTTTAGAGACATAATTTGCTCTACTTCAAAATTATTTTTTTCAGTATCAGAAAATTATAAACAACCCATTCCCCCTCCTCATCACATATACACTCACCATGTTTGGGGCTGAGAATGGGAAACGGGTCTCCTAGTTTCCAGAAGAAATACATAAACGTTAACCATAAGAGACAGGAAAAAAGCAGTCGCTGTTTATGCACTAAGAAAAAGGAGAGAAGACTGTCAGATTAAATAGATACATGCTAAAGAGTTTACTCTACTTAAAAGACATGAGATCATGCTAATTAATGTTTGGGTGGCTTGTTCACTAGGCAAATCAGTGAGGGAACACTATAATATTTAGAGAAAGTATCCTTACTGTCATAAGAAAAATAGGCTGAAATTAAGATGTGGGTTGAATTAAGGGAGATGATCTAATAGAAACAGAAATAGAACTGTAGCAGGACAAATAACCTAATCATTCAATATTAATTTTGTGTCATCCTTTTATTTTATTTATTTATTTTTTTACAAGAACACCAAACATACTTTATTAGCACAGAAAAGCAGCCATGACAAGGCACAGCAAGCAGAAACATACATTGGCAGTCAAAGGGTTAGAGTTGCATACAAACATAGCTTTGCTTTTTTGTAGCCTTGGCAATAGCCATCAGGATGTAAAGTAACTTTCTGTAGCAACAGGTAAGGAAACTAAGGAGCACTCACCAGTGGTACAGAGCACATTAACAAAAAGACACAAGAATGGATTTGACTACTTTAGTGCAAGATGTCTAGGACAGAACTGTAAATTCAGTTCAATACTAAGAAGTAAACACTAGAATTTGGTATTACTTCCAAAACAGCTCTATTCTAAGTGACAAAATGGTGCAAAGTAAAGTTATTTACAGATACAATGCTTGTATAGTACCTTTTAAATCTGCAATTTAGATTTCAGATTTTCCATTAAAAATTAACTGCACTGAAATTCTATAAATTGTACTTAAGCAAATCAGCTATGAGCATTTACAACAAAGTGATAAATACTGCCACCCAAATTATTACAGTTTAACAATAATATCAACATCAGCAACCACTGTAGTTATTATTTCTGACTTGCTTGGTCATTTTCTAGTCTCATTTTCTTCATGGTTCACAAACTCATCATGGGCATAGGAAAAGGTCCAATGTTACCAAATCAACAAGTAGACTGCACATGTCAGCTTTAAAAGTCACACACAGGGCCACATTGCAGCAGCTAGTCCCAATGCGTTTTAAGTTAAAGCACTCATTAAAAGAAACTAACACCTAAGGCTTCAAATAAAATTCTCCTACCAACTTTAGAAGTCTGAAATTTTGAGAATTACTATTTAGAAAAACTGGTTTACTTAACAGTACCTTTTGCAGAAGAGAAAAGCAGACTGACTATAAAGTAGATCAACACTTACGTGAACGGTACTATGCCCTTGTGGCCAGAAAATTGCATTTTTTTTTCTAAAAGGAAGGCAGTCTTTATTTTTTGGACTTGCAAAGCTTGATTTATAGTAACTACAAACATCACTACTTTTGGAAGGTTATAGAAAAATTCTTAGAAAAAAATCATTTCGAACATTAGTCACAGTGTTGAAATACTCATCCAATATTAACAATTTGTTCTTCAGTAAGAAATAGAATTCTTCATAGCAAATGCCCCAGAATTGCCTCACTCAATTACTACAGCCAAAAAACCAGACAGCTAAATCGGCGAAATGTTTTTGTAGTCTTGCTGAACACCTCTACTTCTATCCTCTGTTGTATCAATAGGCACCACATTTTTCTAAGTAACAGCAGATAGCATCTGACAGATTCTAACACTGAGTTTATACGCTGTACTGAAAACACCTAACACCGATACTTGTGCTTGCTATAGGTGTACTGTCTGATGCACATAAAAGCAGATCTAGGACAGGTGAGTTTACTTTGCCTTGACTGGTTCTCGTTCTAACCAGCGAACTCTTAACTTTTTGTTTATAATGATACTCTTTTAAAAAAATCCTGTAACACTGATGGTAAAGGGAGGCCATCAATTCCATTTTACGTAGTGCATCTTCAGATTACTGCATGGCAGATATATTGCAAGCTAAAAGGAAAAGTCCTATTTAGTGAGACAATAAGCAATGGTTCAAAAAACAAGCAAGAAATGGGATCTTTGTAATGCTCCAAAAGTCCTGTTACAGTAGAGGAGTGAAATACACATGCTATGTGTGAGGTGGCCCCAAAGAATAGCTACTGAATGTTATATAGAAATGAAGCTCCCCACAGCCTCAACCTATGTGTCAACATGAAAGGATAAAATACTCACACAGTCGGATGTTGCTCACAATAAAATAGCCAATATAAAAAGGCACCATGAAAACCAGGATCAGCAGAATCACGCACAGGTTCATTTTCCAGTGAAAATAACGGGAGCTGAAATAAACGTCAAAGGTTATTACTAGGAGGGGAAGAAGACATTAACTTTCATTCTCTTTAGTCTTCCAAAAGACCTCTTGCTCTTTGCACTCACTGAATAAATCCCATCTAATTAGTCAACTAGGCTGCTACTATCTGCTCATTTATAGAGATTAAAAAAATAAAGCTCCCGAAGGTATACGGAATCATCTTAACCTCCTAAAACTTTTACTTATTAAAACAAGAACATTAGTGCTCTACTTATATTCAAAGGCAATGTATAATAATATATATCAACATATATTATTACAGGTACAATGACTATTGTTTCACTCACCACTAGGTGTCTTATCCCAAATGAGAATTAAAAAATAACAAATGTTAACAGTAATATGTGCTAAAAGACTCAGAAATATTTTTTATACCCATGATATAATTAAACATCTGATCTGCATGACTTTATTACTGCATCTGAATTATATTTTATTTATTTATTAAAATATTTTAGGATTTTATAACAATTTTATTGATATAATTCACCATTTAAAGTGTACAATTTAATGGTTTTTAGTATATTTACACAGTTGTGTGACCATCACGATTAATTTTAAACACTTTCATCACACCACGAGGAAATCTCGTACCCATTAGAAGTCACTCCCCATTATCTTCCAACCTTCCCAGCCCTAGGAAACTTTATGTCCATATGGATTTGCCTATTCTGAACATTTAATATAAATGGGATCATGCAATATTTGTGATCTTCTGTGACTGGCTTCTTTCACTTAGCATAATTTTTTCTAGGTTTGTCCATATTGTAGCATCAATCAATACTTCATTGCTTTTTTATGGCTGGATGATTTTCACTCCATTGTTTAGATACATCGCATTTTGCTTATCCACTCCTTTGTTGATGGACATTTGGGTTCTACTTTTTAGCTATTATGAAAGCGATGCTATGAACATTTGTGCACAAGTTTTTGGTAAATGTGTTTTTATTTTTATTTAATGTCTAGGAGTGGAATTGCTAGATCATATGAAAACTCTATTTTTAATTTTTTCAGGACTGCCACTGTTTTCTAAAGTGGCTGCACAATTTTATATTCTCCCTGGCAGTATATGAAGGTTCCAATATCTCCACAGCTTTGTCAACACTTTGTCAACAAAAACTTTTTGTTTTTGTATTTTTAGATTTTATTTATTTATTTTTAGGAGGGGAAGGGAGGGAGAAAGAGAGGGAGAGAACATCGATGTGTGGTTGCCTCTCACATGCCCCCTACTGGGAGATATGGTCCACAACCCAGGCATGTGCCCTGACTAGGAATTGAGCCTGCCACCCTTTGGTTTGCACACTGGCATTCAATCCACTGAACCACACCAGCCAGGGCTGCTCTTGCCTTAATTATAGTCATCCTAGTGGATGTCAAATGGTATCACATTGTGGTTTTGATTAGCATTTCTCTGATTTGATGGCTAATGATGTTAAGTATCTTTTTATGTGCTTATTGGACATTTTATCTTATTTAGGGAAATGCCTATTCAGATCCTTTTTCTATTTTTCAATTGTGTTATTTGCCTCTTTATTATTGAGTTGTAAGAATTTTTAATATACTCTAGACAGAAGTCTTTTATCAGACATGTGATTTACAAAAATTCATTCTTGGGATATCTGTTCACTTTACTTTAAAAAAAATTTTTTTTATTGTTCAATTACAGTTGTCCCCATTTTCCCTCCATCACTCTCCCCTGCCCTATACCCCCTCCCCCACCTCCCACCTTCAATCCTCCCCAGCATTGTCTTTGTCAATGGGTCCTTTATACATGTTCACTTTTTTGATGGTGTCCTTTGTATTTACTGATTTTAAATTTACTTATACTTAGGTTTTATTAAAAAAAATTAGGGGATTAAGTGGTTTATGAGGATATATAAAATAAAAAATGGTAAAATAAACTATAAGGAAATATATAAGAAAGGAAACACCATTGCCTCAAAGTGGAGTGGCTATTGCAAATGGCAAGCCAGAACACACTTCTCTCAGCTGATAGTTTGTTTAGGGAACCCGTTATCTTTGGGGCATTTGAATTTCCCATTCTATAAACAAGTATTTCTGGTGTGGTGAGTGCAGGGGTGGAGGGGGTTGGGGGGTAGGCTAAGACGGTATTAGGGGGATTAATGGTAATGAAAAAAAAATACAATAAAAAATAAACTATTAAAAACACAAACAAACAAGTATTTCTGACCACCTCCCTCTAAAGAATAACCTGGACTACTTTGTTTTTATTCCGGGTTATTGAGCGTTATAGTCAAATATAAACCAAATTTTGGGGGAAGGGACCAATAATGTCTAAAATCTGTGGGTATCCTCCTACTCTGGGCACGGAAGAGAGAGCTAGGTGAATCCTGTCAGAGCTACTGGGATTGAGTGAGTATTTGGGACTCTGTGCCTATGGGGAGAGAGCTCTTTGTAAGGGTCTTTCCCAAGTCTTAAAACAAATTCACATAGACGTTTAGGATACTGATGGAGCCAATATCTGGTTATTACTATCTAAGAGCCTATATTTTAGCCTTTCCTCATCTGTCACCTAACTGGGTGATCTGAGTGCCGTTCCCCCCAGTGAGCTCTGATCTATTACCTCAGAAAATAGCCCACAAGACTGGGCCATCAGCATTCCATCTCACTTCTAACTTTTGTAAATTTCTGTATTTTCTATCTTACATATCATAAAAAGTTATTGTGCATAGTTTCTAATAAATGTTAAAATGTTATGAATTTTTTTTAAAAAGAAAGGAAAAAGCAATAGAAAAGATAGGTAAACTATCAGGCCAGGCATAATGGCTGTTATGAAGAAGCACACCATAGAGTTCTAGAAACTTGCTATAGATAGGCCATAAATTTAGATTTACATTTAATAAAGGTTAACTTGTAATAGCAAATTTGGTCTGTTAGATAAATCATAGTGTCTATAAAAAACTGCTTAAATGAAGCATAATTATTACTGATTTATTATTACTGAATTATTACCAAAATCAAAATGAAATTTCTCCAAAGATTTCATAAAGAATAAAATGTGAGGGCAGTTAATAATTTCATTAACAGCATCCTTTCAAGAAAAAACATCAATGAGTTTCAACAGGACTGTTTCTTACTGCCTCCCCCTTAGTACAGAGGGCAGGAATCATAAAACAAAGAGCTATTCAGTAAAGGCTGCCTAACAGAGAGCCCATGCTGTTTAGTCTAGATACACTGGCAGCTTTTCGCTCATCCGAGTTAATCACTTTAGAGCATCCAGAGAAACAAGAAAGCTGCACATCCTTCAGACAATCATACTTACTATTTTAGCTCTGAAAGATGGAGGAGACAGTCAGTTTGAAAGGACAAGTGTAATCCACACTGCCAATTCAAAGTGAACCATGAGATTTAACTATCTTCTGAGCTGAGCATAGAGTAACATTCTCTTAAGAAAATAAGGATCCTAATGAGATGATATATTTGAGTAGGAGGTCATACTACTGCTCAGCAGTGAACAAAAAATACTCTTAGTCAGGGCCAAGATTCTCCTTTGAAAACTAGTATTCTGAATGTAGTCAATGCATAGATATAATACACAATCAAGGTCCATATATACAAGGTCTGTTACATAGTAGAGCCATTAAGTTAGTAAGAGCTGCAGTTCAGTCTTCGAAAAAGCCCTTAACTTTGGGAATTCTGACCTTTTCAGGTAGAGATTTTTCAATTAGCAGAACAATGTGGAGGGCCATTACTGGAATTAAGTCAGAGAATAGCTTGAGAAAATAAAACTTCTAGGAGTGAATCTTAGGTAGGACCTAGGGTCTTAAGAGACTCATTTTCAATTAGTATTTCAGAGTTAATGGTCAGGCATTTTTCCCTGCTATTTCACAATCTTTGTCAAACCAGTTACTAGGTGGTTGGAACTCATATTTGGTGCTATCATTATAATACTGAGTCTAAACTAATCATGTGGTAAAGTTTTTCAGCTATGGGATCCAAGAAAGTCTTCAACTGCAAAGAAAGTCACACAGTTCTCTTTGAGAGGAGAGGCACTTAGTGCCCTCACTCACCTGCTATTCAATACTCCTAAGATTTCAAAAATGATGAGCTCAAACATGGTGCAAGAAAATGCAAAAGTCACAGAGAAGATCACCTGCACGACATATTGACGCACCTGTTAAAAGGCAAATAGAGACTCAGTTATTTTCTTGTTTGAAATATTGAATTGATAATCCTCTGATTATAAGTCAGAAAACATATTTTGAAGAAATTCTCAAGCCATTGGAAAGAAGGCCACAAAAGTAACTTGTCTGAAGCTAAAGAAATAGATGAAAATAGTAAGGGGAATGCACACTGGTGTAGTTACCATGCAAAATGTTCTGGAATTTCTTCAAAAAATTAAAAATGGAACTGCCTTTTGACCCAGCAATCTCACTTCTGAGAATATACCCAAAGAAAACTAAAATACTAATTTGAAATAATATATGTACCCCATGTTCAGCAGAAGTATTTACAACAGCCAAGATTTGGAAGCAGCCCAAGTGTCCATCAGTAGATGTGTAGATTAAAAAAACTGTGATACATTTACATGATGGAATACTACTCAGCTATAAAAAGAAGGAAATATTACCTTTTGCGACAGCATGGATGGACCTAGAGGGTATTATGCTAAGTAATAAGTCAGTCAGAGAAAGACAAACACCATATTATTTCACTTACATGAGGACTCTAACGAACAAAATAAACAAACAAAAGAGAAACAGACTCAGATACAAAGAACAGACTGACAGCTGTCAGAGGGGAGAGGGGTTGAGGGGCTGGGTGAAACAGGTAAAGGGATTAAGCAAAACAAAACAAAACAAAAACACCCTCAAAACACCAAAAAACCCCCACAAAAAAATCCCCCCTCATAGATACAGACAATAGTATGGTAATTACCAGAGGGAAAGGGGGTTGGGGGCAGGTAGAAGAGGGTAAAGAAGGGATAAATGGTGATGGAAGGAGACTTGACTTGGGATGGTGAACACACAATACAGATGATGTCTAACAGAGTTGTACACTTGAAACCTATAAAATTTTATTAACCAGTGTAACCCCAATAAACTTTATAAAAATAAAATCAAAATTAAAAAGAAAGTAGGTAGTGCTTCTGAATCATGGGTCACTATTACTATCATCCTCTCGTGGATGGAGAATTTAAGGCATAAGATAACAAGATACGAAGTGACACGGTCATAAGTAGCACTTAGAAATCCTGATATACAGTGACAATAAAAATGACAGATTCATGTATACATAGGTTAGAACTAAAAAGGTTTCTTCAATACTCTGCACACCTTGGACCAGCTTTGTCTGGAACCTCCCTGGGAGGCCTTAAGTTATTGAGCAGAACAGAGGCTCCAGAATCCTGGGTCCTTTCACAAAACAGCCTGATTTTGCTAAGGAGGATTAATGGAGAATATCCTAGAAATTATGCCAAATTAGTCTAAACCACTGACTTTTCCTAAATGAGGATGATTACCTAGGAAAAGCCCAGTTGAGGTTGGCATTTTTCTGAATTCAAGGCTTAAGTTAAGAACCAGACCAGTCTTAGGATTTTGGTATTAATTTGAGATATAAGATTAGTCATTAACATTGAAGGTCAGCTACCAAAATCAACAGAAACATTTAGGAGGCATTATAAGTTAAATTCTCTTCCAAAGAATGATATTTGCTATTGGTGTATATAGTGATGTAAATATGCATGACAGTTCTTGTTCCTAGCTGCTCGGCTCTATACATGACTTGCTTTAAAAAAAAAAAAAAAGTGGTGCCTAATCATATTCTCCAAGAATTACATAGGACTTATTTGACAAAAGCTTTCTATCTTGGAATTGACCTTTCTATAATGGAAGTATTCTTTTGTCCCACATTAAAACAATTTAAATTTATACAGTATTAGCATCATCGGAATGGTTTCTTCTTACCTCATAGTCCTTAAACAGTTGGCGCATGAAGAAAAGCCACCCAAATCCAAAGAAAATTATCTGAAGGAGAAAGAATATATAAAGTCAATATATATAATCTTTTGATAAATGCCATATACAGAGTATTTTATGATAAAAGGTCTGCTAACTAGATAGTTTATTTCAGACATTAAAGATGAGATCTATTCATAAAAGATCTATGTATTAAAGTCCTCAACACTGGGAGTAGATATTGAAATACTCTTCAATTTTTGAAATTATTTATGTTTTAGAACATGTTTTAAGTTAGACAAAAATGAAAGTATGTTTTTCTTGTAATCTTAATTATAATCACTTTATGAGCCAGAGAAATTAGCAAATAAAGTCAGCGAAACTCGTTTTCTTACAGATGATCCCTGTTTGCAAGTATTTAAAAACAAAACAAAACAACTTCATGGGAAATTAAAAAAAAAAAAAGGAAAGTAGTAGAAAGAATGGTATTTTTATATGTTTTCCTTCATGGGGCTTTCTTAGCTTCTCTACCATCCAACCTAATCCATGTAAAGTATTTTCCATCTCATGCAAAGCCAAGAGATTGCAAGTCACCACGTTGTCAGTTTTGGTTCAAGCTAGCATCAGAGATAGCAGCCACAGGACAGCTCTGTTCAGTGTTCTAAACCTTGTTTTTCACTAGTAAATAGGACCTTCTTTACATACACACATACACACACTGGCACAACTCATCTTTCCTTATGTTGGCTAGGAACCTGATTGAAGAATAAAAACCTTTATGCCTTCCCACTGACTTGAGGAGCAAGTGTGAACTCTTGAGCACATTTTAGCAGAGGCTCCTCCTCCTCCTGCTGGGTCCCTCCTATCCGCATTATTTTCAGCCCCACAGAAAAGCCTTTGGTTCTTTTTACACAATATTGTTTCATATGTTGTCCTCTAACAGAAACTTCCTTTCAGTCCCCTCCCTACTTACCCTGTTGTCCTTAACATACCTGTGGTAGGCCTTCTCTGATCTCCCAAATAAAGATTAGTCACTCTTTTTCTAAAATCCCTAATCTACCTTTATTTCCTTTATTAAAGGACTTCCACACACTTTTTTAATGTTTAATTTAAATACATACATTTTAATTCAATATCCTTTTATGATAAAAACTCCCAACAAAACATCGAAACACCAAAATAAAAAGTTTTTGCACAGTGAAGGAAATTATCAACAAAATGAAAAGACAACCTACTGAATGGGATATTTGCTAATGATACAGTCAACAAGGGACTAATATCCAAAATATATAAGGAACTCATACAATTTAATACCAAAAACCCAAACAATCCAATTAAAATGGGCAAAGGACCTGAACAGACATTTCTCCCAAGAGAACATACAGATGGCCAACAGACATGTGAAAAGAGGTTCAATGTCACTAATCATCAGAGAAATGAAAATAAAAACCACATGGAGATATCACCTCACACCTGTCAGAATGGTTCTCATCAATAAATCAACAAACAACAAGTGCTGGTGAGGATGTGGGAAAAAAGGAATTCTTGTAGGTGCAAGTTGGTGGGACTGTAAATTGGTGCAGCCACTATGGAAAACAGTATGGAGATTCCTGAAAAAGTTAAGAACAGAGCTGCCATACAACCCAGCCATTTCACTTCTTGATATTTGGATATTTATCCAAAGAAATTCTAAAAGATACAAGCACCTCTATGTTCACTGCAGCATTACTAGTAGTAAATAAAATATGAAAGTAACCTAGGTATCCACTGATAGACAAATGGATAAAAAAGACATGTCATACACACATACACGTACACAAAGGAATATTACTCAGCAATAAAACAGATGAAATCTTGCAATTTGCAACAATATAGATGAACCTAGAGGGTATTATGCTAAGTGAAAAAAGTCAGACAGAAAGACAAACACTGTATGCTTTCATTTACATGTGGAATATAAATAAAACAAAACAAACAAAACAAAACAAACAGACCCACAGATATAGAGAACAAAGTAATGGTTGCCAAAGGGGAGCAAAGAAGGGGGATGGGAGGAATGAAACAAAAAAACAAAAAAAAGGGGGATGGGAGAAATGAAGCAAAAAAAATAAAAACACTCTTATTTATGATATATTGTATAAGCTAAATAAAAAAGGAAAAAAACAAGTAATAAAGTGACAGCCACATACTAACTACCCAATAAATATTGCTGTTAATATTCTTGCTACTTTTACTCAGGAATATTGAGGTACAAAGTTTGAATAGGGAAAGGTAGAGTGAAAAAAAAAAAAGAAACTACAGGAAATTTTAACCAAGTACAATATGACTAGGAAAAAAGACTAGGGACAAGGATTAAATTTTTTTAAATGGAGAGCCATACCTTAAACAACTTTAGCAATATGTAAAGGTAAGCCCTAACAATTTAGAAATAATATAACTAATAAATGCCTGGATAGATATGAAGTAGCTTAAATGTACTGATTAACTTTTTTTGAATCCTCACTTGAAACTTTTTTTTTCACTGCTTTGACAGAGAAGAGAGAGAGAGAGAGAGAGATACACATTGATGTGAGAGAGAAACATTGACTGGTTGCCTTCTCGTATGCGCCCTGACCAGGGATCAAACTGGGTATGTGCCCTGACTGGGAACTGAACCTGTGACTTTTTGGTCTACAGGATGACACTCCAACCAACTGAGTTACACTGGTCAGAGCCTGATGAACGTACCTTTTATAACCTGAGTACAAAATATATTAAAACTGATGTCAATTAATAGATGTACAAGGATAATAACGGGTATAAAGTTATGGTATAAAGGATATTTAAAGAGAGAAATAATAGAACTAAAAATCATAAAAAAGTTAGTGATAGTGGGGAGTAACTGACAGGGGAGGTGGGAAGAGGGGGAAGCATACTAACTTTTATTGCATGTAGTAAAAAAATATGTATTTACATACACATACTTTTTCTAGACATCAGGTTCTAAGTTCTATGAGGAGAAGGTTCTAGTTTGTTTGGCTAATCTTTGTATCCTCAGTATCCAGCATGATTCCTGGTGCATAGTAGGCTCTCCATAAATGTTTGCTAAATGAGTAAATGGTCCATAGTGGAAGCTGATTTGTTCTTTAGGAATATTCAACCTTAATGTTTTTTGTAATAATTTATAAGTGCTGTGGTAGGAGCTGGGGATTCAAAGATGAGTAAGATAGTCATCACCCTCAAGGAGCTCAAAGCATTGTGGTAAAAACACTAAATAAATAATTTTAATGTAATACGGGACATGCAATGAACAAAAGATGCACATGATGCTGTAAAAGAATATGAAAACGGGAGACCAAACCTATCTATAGTGGATTAGAACAGATTTTTCTAAACAATTTGGGGGAAACAATACATTAGCTGAAGGAGGTTTTAATTTGGGTTTCAAACCTGATATCATGTGCAAATTTGGGGATTATATGCATTTTTCCAAAGAGAGCTTCTAGGGTATTCATTACACACTTTTAAGGTTTCCATCACTCCTAAAATATTTAAAAAAAACATTCTGTTAAATGATGAAAAAGGATTAGGCAGATAAAAGACCAGTGGTGGGGGTAGGAGGACAGGGCTTTCTTTCCAAAGAGCAAAGAGCAGGATTAAAGCCAGAGTTAAGAAATAGCATTGTATATACTGGGAACTACACACGGATTGGTACTGCTGGAAGATAAAATTCAAAAACAGAAGTGGTTAAAAATGAAGCTTGAGAGGAGGATCAGAGGGCCAATGACTGAGAGTCCTGAAGGCCACCCTACGGAATATGGAATCATTTAAATGGGGAAAAGAGATGGTTGGGTTTGTTTTATATGGAGCACCATGGTGGCTACATGGGAGATGCATTTGAAAGAAACAACACTGTAGAAAGAAACATTAAAGGAACCTGCTGAAGTAGTCCAGATGAGAGATGGTAAAGGCCTGAACTGACACTTGTGGAGCCCTGGCTTGTGTGTCTCAGCGGTCTGAGCATGCACCTGGGAACCAAGGGGTTGCAGATTCGATTCCCAGTCAGGGTACATGCCTGAGTTGCAGGCCACGTCCCCAGGAGGGGGCACATGAAAGGTAACCACACACTGATGTTTCTGTCCTTCTCTTTCTCCCTCCATTCCCCTCTCTCTAAAAATAGATAAATAAAATCTTAAAAAGAAAAGGACATTGGTGGAGAAGAGGCAACAGATTAAAGTAGTGCTCAGAAGGTAAAATCAGGAGGGAGGAATCAAGGATGAATGAGGTACCCAATTTACACAAAGAATTTGGAGAAAGAAAAGGTTTGGGAATGGGGGTTGGGGACGGGATGATGACGAGTTCACTTTTCGAAATGCTAAGTGCCTAAGGGCCATCCAGCTCAACATAAAATACAGGTTGTGAAGGTAGAGCTGAGATATACCTAAGAGCTGAAACCACCAAAGTATGTGAAATCACCCAGGAATAGTATGTAGAGTGAGAAAAGCAGTATGTCAAGAGGAAAACATTAGAGGGTAGGAGTGGAAAGAGACCAGGAAGGGAAAGAGAAGGACTGGTCAGAGAAATAATAGACACTAGGAGAGTGTAGTATCCTGAAGCCAAGGGAATAGAGTTTAAAGGAGTGTTAAATGAAGCAGGACTGGAAAATCTGGTAACTTGGAGTTCAGTGCTGACCTTAAGGAGAAATTTGAATAGTGAGGTAGAGGCAGGGACTAGACTGTGCTGGGTTTGGTGGAAGGCAATAGAGACCATAAGCACAAATTACCCTAGGGAGAGCTAAGAATGAGAGAGAGAAAACATTAAATAGTACCCTAGAGAAGGATGTGGGATAAAGGGAAAGTTTATATGCCAAGAGGAAGAGAGCAGTAGATTAAGAGGGTAAACAAACATGAGAAGGAGCTGATGGGATGCTGGAGGGTGAGTTGATGTTATTAATTTATCATTATTAGCAGCAGCTATACTTTATTGACCATTCACTACATTCCATGAACACTAATGTCATTATGTCAGAAAAACCAGATAAGGTATATTTGATTACTCTTATTTCATAGAAAGTTGAGGCTCACAGAAGTTGACCCATTTACAGTATACAGTAAGTGTCAGAATCAGGACTCGATCTGAAGTCTGTGTGACTGATTCTAAAGCTTATGCTTTTAACCACTTAACAATAAGCTGCTCCAAGATAAAAGGTGCAGGTGGAGAGAATGGCCTTAAATAGGTATAGGCAGCACCTTATTTTCCGACATGGGACAAAAGAAGTTGGGAATGGTTGTGATTATAGATAACTGCTTAGATTAAGAAGTGGGAAGTAGAAGATCATGCCTTTGTCCTAGCTTTTTAAAAAATATATTTTATTGATTATGCTACTACAGTTCTCCCATTTTTTTCCTCCCCTTTTTTCCCCTCTGTCCTGTATCCCCCCTCCCACCAGCATTCCCCCACTTAGTTCATGTCCATGGGTCGTGCATATAAGTTCTTTGGTTTCTCCTTTTCCTATACTGTTCTTAACTTTCCCCTGTCTTATTTGTACCTACAATTTATGCTTCTTATTCCCTGTACCTTTAACGTAATTCTCCCCTCTCCCTCTCCCCACTGATAACCCTCCATTTGATCTCCATTTCTGTGATCCTGTTCCTGCTCTAACAGGTTGCTTAGTTTGTTTTTATTTTTTTAGGTTCAGTTGTTGATAGTTTTGACTTTGTTGTCATTTTACTGTTCATATTTTTGATCTTCTTTGTCTTAGATCAGTCAATTTAATATTTCATGTAATAAGGGCTTGGTGATGATGAACTCCTTTAACTTTACTTTATCTTGGAAGCACTTTTTCTGTCCTTCCATTCTAAATGATAGCTTTGCTGGATAGAGTATGCTTGGATGTAGGTCCTTGCCTTTCATGACTTTGAATACTTCTTTCCAGCCCCTTCTTGCCTATAAGGTTTCTTTTGAAAAATCAGCTGATAGTTTAATGGGAACTCCTTTGTAGGCAACTCTCCTTTTCTCTTGCTGCTTTGAAGATTCTCTCCTTATCTTTAATCTTGGGTAATTTAATTACGATGTGCCTTGGTGTGTCCTTCCTTGGGTCCAACTTCTTTGGGACTCTCTGAGCTTCCTGGAGTTCCTGGAAGTTTATTTCCTTTGCCAGATTGGGAAAGTTCTCCTTCATTATTTTTTCAAATGTGTTTTCAATGTCTTTCTCTTCCTCTGCTCCTTCTGGCACCCCTATGATTTGATGTTGGAATGTTTAAAGTTATCCCAGAGGTGCCTCAATCTCTCCTCATGTTTTTGAATTTTTGTTTCTTCATTCTGTTCTGGTTGAATATTTATTTCTCCTTTCTCCTCTAAATTGTTGATTTGAGTCCTGGTTTCCTTCCCTTCACTGTTGAATACCTGTATATTTTGCTTTATTTCACTTTCCATAGCCTTCACTTTTCCTACATTTTGCGACCATACTCCACCAATTCTGTGAGCACCCAGAGTACAAGTGTTTTGAACTCTGCATCTGTTATGTTGGCTATTTCTTCATGACTTAGTTTTATTATTGGAACTTTGATCTGTTCTTTCGTTTGAGCCATATTTTTTTGTCTTGGCACACCTATTATGTTGTGCGGGGCGGAACCTTAGATATTCACCAGGGCACGGCAATGGCGTCACTGCCTTGTGGCGCTGTATGTGGGGGTTGGGTCTGAGAGGGAACAATGCCACTCGCTTCAGCCTAGCTTTTGTTGATAAAGTAGGAGGCAAGGTCATCTGCTAAGAATGGAGAGGTAAGGATGAAAAAAAGGGACTTAGAGGAGAGTGATAAAGACTCAGAGAAATTATCAGGGAAATGGAACAAGAGGCTGATTAAAGTCAAGAAAAAAATGATTCAGTGAGCTGATGGTGTCCATAAACTCATGGCATTGGCAATATGCACATTTGCATATTTTCCACATGAGCCTGAAATAGTAGTAGAACTACAGCAAAGATCCAACTGTGGAGCTTTGCAGGTAGGTAAAGAAACAAGAGGATATGAGAAAGTATTTTGGGTCTATGAATCAAGACCATGAAGGTCCAAGAAAGGGACGAACAGATTAGAAGAAAATACCCCTAGGCTAGCCAGGAGACCCTTTGGCTATTACAAATCATTACCAGAGAAGACAGAGTTTGAAGCCAAGTTTATATGACTCCTGAAGTCATAACAGAAGTTGGAGAAGTTAGGCATTTAGAACTGGGAGTGGTATGATAGAGATAGATAATAAAAAAGAAAACAAAATATGAGATCACTAAAATCACTCTGAAATGGAATTTTAAACAAGGAAAAGAAAACAAACAAAATGATTTCTATATATATGGGAAATGGAAGAAAAAGAGAAAGATCTATACCTTTAATATTTCATCATGTGCTCCTTTCCAATTGACAAAAAATAAAGGCTTCAGACATTTACACAACTAATAAAAAAAGGAGAGGATCAAGATGGCGGAGGAGTGAATGGAAGTCACATTGACCTCCCCACAGGACCAATATGGATTACAACTAAATTGTGCGGAAATCACCCAGAGCAAAAGACTGAACAGTAGTGAGAGAGAAGCCTTGTAACCTTGGAGAGACAGAAGAATCAGCTCAGCACAACCTGACTGGTAAGGAGTGCGGCGGAGATGCTAGAGGGCTGGCTGGGCACCCTCAGGTGACAGCGCCAGAGGGATATTTGAGTGGTCACTTGGATCCCCCTGAGAAGAGTGGCATCTAAACCATAAGTGGGGATCCTCAGTCTACAGCACCAGAGCCCAAAAAGTATACAAATAACAGCCAGCTGAGAAAAGCAGCAGGATTGCCCTCTGCCAGGCAGCTGGAGACTGAAAGAGTCATTTAAAGGGCCAACACATAAACTTTCATCTGCAGCCACTTACCCTGGGCTCCTGCAGAGGTTGGGGCAGAGTGGGTTCGAAACATCTGAGGAGAGACTACGGACAGAGGCTTTGGGGAGAGATCTGAGAAAGCAGCCACTGGGATCTGGGTGCTGAGCCATCCCCCATGCAGGAGCAGCCATCTTGCTCAGGCAGACCACTCCCCGGAGCAGCAGCAGCCTGAGAGGAAACAGCAGACCCACCGCTCAGGTGTGACCCTGCCCTGGCCCTGTGGTGTTTAAGGCTGACTGTTGAGTGCAGAGTGACTGGATTAACAATGGAAGGAGACAGCCACAAACAGTAGATCCCGGGAAGTCTCGAACAGACTGCCTAAGGTCTGACAGGGTCAACATCTGATTTCACTAGAGGTGGATCCAGAAAGAAAAAAGAGCAGTAAATACTGCAGGCTACCGAGATGAAATCCACTGTGGTCTTCTCTATGACTTGTGATACTGTCTTTACTATACAGCTTTTTAACAGTCATTTCTTTGTCCATCAATTTGGTGCATATTAGGTCACAAAGTTTTATACTATAGTTTATTTCTCTCCTTTCTTATAATAGTCTTAATCTCTCTACAGACTAATTAACACTGGTTCATTTGCTGCTGATAGTGGGATTGCAGGGGGCAGTTATTTCTGTGGTCCTGGGTTTATTTCCTGCACTTTGTGGTTTTGCTCAGGCAGCCAAATAATGGGAAGACAAAGAAATAACCCACAACTGAAAGGAAAGGAGGAATCCCCAGAAAGACTACTAAATGAAATAGAGGCAATAAACTATCAGATATTGAGTTCAAAACAGTGGTTATAAGGAAGCTCAATGAACTCAGTGAGCTCAGTGAGAATTACAAAATACTATAGGGAAACTATGAGGAACTTACTGCAAACTATATCAGCATGAGAGAGAACACAGAAACTATCAAAAAAATCAAGAGGAAATGAAGACTACAATTTCTGAATTGAAGAACACAGTAGAAGGAAGCAAAAGCAGGCTAGATGAAGCAGAGGATCGAATCAGTGAGCTGGAGGACATGGTAGAAAAAACTCCCAGAAAGAGCAAGAAAATAAAAAAAGGCTCAAAAGAATGAAGAGGTGTTAAGGGGAATGCAGGACAACATGAAACATAATAATATCTGTATAATGGGAATACCAGAGGGAGAAGAAGAGGAGCAAAGGATAGAATACCTGCTTGAAAAAGTAATGATGGAAAACTTCCCTAATTTGAGGAGAGAAAAAGTCACATGAGTCCAGGAAGCACAGAGGGTCCCAATCAAGAGGAACCCAAGCAGACCCACTCCAAGACACATCATAATTAAAATGACAGATATCAAGGACAAAGAGAGAATCTTAAAGGCAGCAAGGGAGAAACAGGAAGTAACATACAAGGGAGCCCCAATAAGGCTAGCAGCCGACTTCTCCACAGAAACACTACAAGCGAGAGGGAATGGCAAGAAATATTCTGAGTAATGAAGAGCAAAGGCCTGCAACCAAGACTACTCTGTCCAGCAAGGCTCTCAATTAAAATGGAAGGTAAAATGAGGAGTTCTCAGACAAAAGATGGCTAAAAGAATACACCTCTACTAACCAGCCTTGCAAGATATGCTAAAGGGACTGCTTTAAGAAGATGAAGACAAAGAGCGAGAGAGAGAGGAACACAAGTACAAAGGGAAAAAAATGAATAAGTACCTATCAATAACAATCTTAAATGTAAGTGGATTAAATGCTCCAATGAAAAGATATAGAGTAGCTGAATGGATAAAAAATACATGGCCCTCACATATGCTGCCTACAAGAGACCCACCTCAGAACAAAAGACCTACACGGACTGAAAGTAAAGGGTTGGAAAACAATTATTCCAACCAAATGGACAGGAAAAAAAAGCTGGGGTAGCAATACTTATATAAGGCAAAATAGACTTCAAAATAAAGGCCATAAAAAGAGACCCAGAAGAACACTTCATAATACTCAAAAAGTCCAGAAGAAGACATAAACATCGTAAATCTATATGCACCCAACATAGGGGCACCCAAATATACAAGGAAAATCCCAGAGGACTTCAAGAAAGATATAGACAACAACACACTTATAGTAGGGGATTTTAATACCCCACTGTCAACAATGGATAGATCATCCAAACAAAAAATCAACAAAGATAGTGTGGAACTGAACTACGCATTAGATCAAATGGATTTAACTGATTTATACAGAACCTTTTATTCCAAAGAAGCAAACTACACAGTCTTTTCAAATGCACATGGAACAGTTTCAAATACAGACCACATGATAGGACACAAAACGAGCCTCAACAAATTTAAGAAAACTGAAATCATATCAAGCATTTTCTCAGACCACAAGGGCTAAAAATCAGAAACCAACTTCAAGGAAAAGACTCAAAAACATTCAAACTCAAGGAGACTGAATAGCATGCTATTAAACAATGAATGGGTTAATAAAGAGATCAAAGAAAAAATCAAGAAGTTTTTAGAAACAAATAAAAATGAACACACAACAGTCCAAAACCTATGGAACACGGTGAAGGCAGTCCTGAGAGGGAAGTTCATAGCAACACAGGCCTACCTGAAAAAGACAGAAACATTTCAAATAAATAACCTAACACAACATCTACAAGAACTAGAGAAACAACAACAAACAGGGCCCAGAGCGAGCAGAAGGACGGCAATAATCAAGATCAGAGCAGAATAGAATAACATAGAGACTAAAGAAACAATTCAAAGGATCGTTAAATTCAGGAGACGGTTCTTTGAAAAGATAAACACAAGTGGCAAGCCTTTAAGCAGACTCATCAAGAAAAAATGGAAAAGGACGCAAAAAAATAAAATCAGAAATGAAAGAGGAGAAATTACGACTGATGACACAGGAATACAAAGGATTGTAAGAAATTACTACGATCAAGTATATGCCAAAATTTGATAACCTGGGTGAAATGGATAAATTTCTGGAAAAATATAAGCTTCCAACACTGAATGAAGAAGAAGCAGAAAACCTGAATAGACCAATAACAGCTGGAGAAATTGAAGCAGTAATCAAAAAACTCCAGGCACACAAAAGCTCTGGATCAGATGGTTTCACAGGAGGATTTTACAAAACATTTCAGGAAGAGCTAGCCCCTGTCCTTCTCTGACTACTCCAAAAAATCCAAGAAGAGGGAAGACTCCCAAACTCTTTCTATGAGGCTAGCATCATCCTAATTCCAAAACCAGATAAAGACACCACAAAGAAAGAAAACTACAGGTCAATGTCGCTGATGAACATAGACGCTAAAATCCTCAATGAAGTATTGGCAAACAGCATCCAGCAATACATTAAAAAGATCATCCACCATGATCAAGTAAGATTCATCCCAGGAATGCAAGGATGGTACAATATTTGCAAATCAATAAAGGTAATACATCACATAAACAAAAGGAAAGACAAAAATCACATGATCATATCAAATTTGATAAGGAACAGCACCCAATTATGATAAAAACACTCAGCAAAGTGGGAATAAAGGGGGCATATCTCAATATAATAAAGGCTATATATGAGAAACCTACATCTAATATTATACACAATGGGCAAAAACTAAAAGCTTTCCCACTGAGACAGGGAACAAGACAAGGATTTCCACTTTCACCACTTCTATTCAACATAGTATTAGAAGTCCCAGCCATAGCCATAAGGCAGGAAAAAGAAATAAACGGCATCCAAATTGGAAAGGAGGAATTAAAACTGTCATTGTTTGCAGATGGCATGATAGTGTACATAGAAAACCCCATAGGCTCCACCAAAAACTACTCGACCTACTAAGTGAATTTTGCAAAACAGCAGGATATAAAGTTAATATTCAGAAATCAAAGGTATTTTTGTATACCAACAATGAAATATCAGAATCAGGAATCAGGGAAAAAATCCTATTTACTATAGCTACAAGAAAAATAAAGTACCTAGGAATAAACCTAACCAAGGAAGTTAAATACCTGTATTCAGAAAACTACACAACCCTGAAGAAAGAAATTAAGGAAGACACAAATAAATGGAAGTGTATTCCATGTTCATGGATTGGAAGAATTAACATCATCAAAATGTCCATACTGACCAAAGCAATTTATAGATTCAATGCAATCTCTATTAAATTGCCAATGACATTTTTCACGGATATAGAACAAACATTTCAAAAATTTTTATGGGGAACCTTAAACGACCCCGAATAGCTGCAGCAATTTTGAGAAAGAAGAACAAAGCAGGAGGGACTACAATGCCTGACATCAAACTATATTATAAGGTCACTGTAATGAATACAGCCTGGTACTGGGATAAGAACAGACACACAGATCAGTGGAATAGAATGGAGAGCCCAGAAATAAACCCATGTCTATATGGTCAATTAATATTTGACAAAGGGGGAAGAACCATAAAATGGAGAAACAATAGCCTCTTCAACAAATGGTGTTGAGAGATCCGGACAGCTACATGCAAAACAATGAAATTTGACCACCAACTTATGCCACACAAAAAAATCAACTCAAGATGGATAAAAGACTTAAATATAAGTCATGACACCATAAAAGTCCCAGAGGAGAACATAGGCAGGAAAATCTCAGATATTCCATGCAGCAATATTTTCACCAATATGTCCCCTAGAGCAAGGGACATATAGGAAAGAATAAACAAATGGGACTTCATCAAAATAAGAAGCTCCTGCACAGCTAAAGAAAATATCAGCAAAATGAAAAGGGAACCAACTGTATGGGAAAATATATTTGACAATGATACCTTGGACAAGGGTTTGATCTCCAAA
The DNA here is from genome assembly GCA_004026545.1 of Mormoops blainvillei. Classification (NCBI taxonomy): domain Eukaryota; kingdom Metazoa; phylum Chordata; class Mammalia; order Chiroptera; family Mormoopidae; genus Mormoops; species Mormoops blainvillei. The sequence goes on along the minus strand of PVJD01000733.1, from coordinate 147,279 downwards.
ATATAGAAGAACTCGCATGACTCCACTCTAGGAAGACAAGCAATCCAATTAAAAAATGGCCAAAGGACCTGAACAGACACTTCTCCAAGGAGGACACACACAGGGCCCAGAGACATATGAAAGGACGCTCAGTATCACTAGCCACCAGAGAGATGCAATTTAAAACCACAATGAGATACAACTTCACACCAGTCAGAGTGGCCATCATGAACAAATCAACAAAGAACAAGTGCTGGCGAGGGTGTGGAGAAAAGGGAACCCTAGCGCACTGTTGGTGGTAATGCAGACTGGTGCAGCCACTGTGGAAAACACTTTGGAGTTTCCTCAAAAAACTAAAAATGGATCTGCTTTTGACCCAGCCATCCCACTGCTGGGATTATACCCTAAGAATCCTGAAACACCAATTCAAAAGAACCTATGCGCCCCAGTGTTCATAGCAGCACAATTTACAATAGCCAAGAATTGGAAGCAACCTAAGTGACCATGAGTACATGAGTGGATCAAAAAACTATGGCACATTTGCACAATGGAATACTACGCAGCAGAAAGGAACAAGGAGCTACTACCCTTTGCAACAGCATGAATGGAACTGGAGAGCATTATATTAAGTGAAATAAGATAGGCAGTGAAATACAGATATCATATGATCTCACCTATAAGTAGAACCTAATCAACAAAATAAACAAGCAAGCAAAATACAACCAGCAACATTGAAATAAAGAACAAACTGACAGTAACCATAGGGGAGGTGCGAGGGGAATGACAGGGGTAAAGGAGGGGAAGGGTCATCAAAGAACATGCATAAAGGATCCATGGACAAAGCCGAATGGGGGAAGAATTGAGGGTGGGAGGTGGGCGTGGGTGGGGTTGGGGAAAGTGGTGGTGGGAAAATGTTGAGAAAAACAAACAAAAAACAAAGTGGTCAGGGGAAGGCTGGGAGTAATGTGGGAAATTAAGAAGCCAAAGAACTGGTGTGTGCAGCCCATGGACATGGACTAAGAGGTGTGGGGATGATGAAATGGGTGCAGGGGGGAGGGGACATAGGGGGGAAAAATGGGACAACTGTAATGGCATACTCAATAAAATATAGCAAAAAAGAATTTTAAAAATATTATAAAAGTTAAAAAAAAAAGCAACCAGAGAATTCATTATGTCCAAAATAAATATGAATGCTGGTAAAATTATAGAGAACCTAAAAAACAAACAAAAGGAAAAATGCATTCTCCGTTTTGCAAATAAAAGGTGCACGACTTCCTATTAAAAAAGAGTTAATATTTTTAAAATTGTGCAGTCTTGACCTTGGGACTTAGAATGTACTTTGAAACTGATAAGTCTTATAACTGTATAAAATTTTCAAAACATGAGTTAGATAAGAGTTGCTTTTATAAAAAAAACACTCCTACATTGAAAATTAGCTACAGATTAAAAAAAAAAGAAAACACAGCCACTGGCATTAAAGAACTCACTAAAAAAAACCCTTTATTGGATCAATTATTTATCCTTTTATTCATTTATCAAATATTTCTTGGTGCCTAATATGTGCCAGGTCCTAGGAATAGAATGGTGGACAAGAGAGCACAGACACTACTCTGAAGGAGCTTTTTGTTTGTTTCTTTGTTTCTTAAATTTTATGTTCATAACTTTTTTTATTATTATTATTTTAAATATTTTATTTATTTTTAGATAGAGGGTATTGGAGGGAGAGAGGGAGAGAAACATCAATGTGTGGTTGCCTCCCATATGTCCCCCACTCTGGCCCGCAACCTAGGCATCCAACTGGGGATCGAACCAGCTGGGGATCGAACCAGCGACCCTTTGGTTCACAGGTCGACACTCAATCCACTGAGCCACACAGCCAGGGCCATTTTATTATTTATTTTATTTTATTTTATTTTATTTTTTATTTTTCAAGGACAGTTGTCTCATGGAGAAGATAGACAAGTAATTACAAAACAATGTTAATGTAATTATAGTGATATTATAAGGGAAGTGGGCAAAGGATATTGTGGAAATATGTATAGGGACATATTTCCTCTATGTCTAATATGGGAGAGGCTTCTTGGGTGTTCATGCTGAAATCTGAAGGGATTACCTAGATAGAAGTGGAGGGGTATGGGTAAAAGGTCAAGAAAGAGAAAATGTTAAGGAAGTAGAAGGCTAGGTACAAAGTGAAGTGAAAAATGATGAGCCAAGGCTGGAGAGGTAAGAGATGGGTCTCATCATAACAGACCCTATAAACCATATTAAGAATTTGAACTTTATCCTGTTACCTGAGGCTGACCAGCTTCAATATATAACCTCTAATTTCAGATTTCATTTCAAATGAATCTTTCAGTTCACATAAAACAGGAAAAATGAGGGGCAAGTGTTTTCATGGTGGCCACATCTCTCTAGACACGTGCTGTTTATTAAGGAAATACAGGGTCTGGCAGAAGTGAGGCCTACTTGAGTGTGGTTGGTAGAGTAATAATATGGGTGTATAATTTATAGGTTTAATTTGAACATTTCACCTAAAATGTCATAATGTGTGCTTGAGTGTGATATTGTTGTTACAGAATTACATGCTTGTGATTTTGCAATAAAAGAGTTCATAATAAAAAAAGGGCATTATTTGTGCCAGATCCCGTATTTACTAGGCCTTTGCTATGTTTCAGCAACTGATCTAGATGCTAGGGACTACAGCAGGAAACAAAGATGAGAATATACTGGACCTCATGGAGTTTACATCTAACAAAAACACAAAGAATAGTGACAGATGTTAGGAAGAAATTAAAAGAGGGAGATGAGATAGGAGGTGGCTGGAATAGAGGTTACTTTGACTAGGGTTGGGGAGTCAGGTAAAGCTTTCCCAAAATGACATTTTTACTAATACCTAAAAAATGATGAAGTAGTCACATAAATATCTGGACACAGAACATTTCATTCAATGGTTTCTTTGGGTTTTAGTTTCTCATTGGTAAGGAGCAGATTTGAGAATTTAATATTGCATGTAAAAGGCATGTGTGAAAGTTAAAGTATTAGATGGCATAAAAGATCAGAAAGCTATTTTCTTGGTTCAACTCACCAATTACATCTATGTTAAAAGTCTTATAGGCTACATGTAATGTCAATTTCCTCATTGACATCTTTATTTTTATACTGACTGAAAAAAATGCTACTTAAATATTATCATTTTTCTTGAGTTGATACTAGGGCTAAAAATAACCCTGATTTGTCACCAAGGGCAACAAGAAGCCTTAGGGAAGTTAGAAAAGCAAAAAATTACATGTCCAGATTTTTGTACATAAATAATTTTAATATTATGCAGTCAAAAACAATAATTATGAAAATTACACAAAGGATGGTAAATTTAAAAATAAAGTTATTGTATTCGGATGTTCCTCATTTCATACTTTCTAAAATGTTGTAATAAAAAGTTTTCAAAAGACAAGTACAATTTTCTTCTTCAAAGACAGAAAGCATTAGGATGAAGCAATACGAAACCTTGATCAAAAACCAAAGATTTAATTTACTTTAAATCTCAAAAAGAGATTTAAAAGGCCAAACAAAGTGACTTTTCAGTGACTTTTGTTTCGGTCATTTGTCACTTGAAAGAAGAACAATTAAGGAAAACGTACTTTACACGCTCCCATATAGCAAACAGCATCTTTCTTGGGTGGAGCACTTCGCTCTGTGCAGCATCAGCTGGCAGGAAGAGGGGTGCGGGGGAACGATGGGGAGAAGCAATAGTCCCACACTATGGACTCCCTCTTGATCCACCCTGTGGACTTTGTGCTCCGCTGAGGATTCAGCTGCCTTGGCCAGGGTGTGCAGGTCTGGGAAGACTCAGGGAATGGCAGTGACTGAGTTTGTGGTTCTGGGGTGGGGGCCATTGTCCCCACTTTCCCATGAACCTGACTGGTGATTCTCTTGCACTAGAACCACCCTCCAGGCTCTGGTGGCCCCACCTGCCAAACTGCTAGGGGTTCCACCCTGCTGAGGTACAGGTAAAATTTGGGACAACTGAGTTATGTGGCTATAGGGCAGGAGACACAACCTCCACCTGTCACAAAGCCTGACTGGTACCTCTCCTTCACTGGAGATCCACTAACCTTATCCTCTTGACTTCTGGTGGCTCCAACCTGCTCCATCTCCTCCCCAGCAGAAGCTGGGGCAGACTGAGTTGTGGGGCTCTAGGACGGAGGCCATTTTTCCCTTGCATGCCTGACTGGAGTAGAGCTCTCCCTTCACATGGCCAAGTATTGGTTTGTTTAGGCCTGATAAAAAACAGTTTGGCCTCACCCTGCCAACTCCCTGAGACCCCTGCCTCAACACAAAGGTGTGCAATCACAAAGCAGGTGGCACATAGACTTGATATAGTTGGGGACATTTGCCAAGTGGCCTCAGACCCAGCACTGGCATCGAGTTAGAACCTGAATCAATCTGGTGAACACCACTTGCCGCTACTTGGTGACTCGCTGAGAACCTTCCTCATACAATTTGAGTATTGCTGGAGGCTGTTTCAGTAACTGAATCTAACAGGGACTGGTAGGTGGAGGCAGGCAGAGGTGGGTCTCAGGGTGCACTAGGACTTTTGCCGACCTGCCCCCAGGACCAGTGCTGGTAAAAGCCAGCCTTGGTGCACAGCTTGGTTCTTCCCATGCACACCCAGGCTCAGAATAAGCAGCACAAACTGTGGATTGCTTGTAGTGCCAAACAGGTTGCCTAGGGCCAGTCACAGGCGGTGTCTGACATTGGTCTACAGAAGGGTCCCTCACAAAAGGCCCAGAACAAACACACCCAGTGGCCAGCTTCAGACAACATCAGAGCAGGATCTAATAAGCTTCATAAGCAGCATATCTTAGGGACATCTTGGCAGGCACAGACCCTGTTGAGGTGAATTCCACTTCATGTAGTAGCACCTGTAGAGCACCTTGCACATTGTGGTCAGGATTGAGCCTTAAATGCAGCCAGCCTGAGGATCAATCCCACACATGAATGGGACATGAGCAATCAAGATTCAACTACAGCAGGTGGGCCCATATAACTCACACAAGGGACATTCCTGGAGCACCCAGTATAGGTAAGTGATCAAGGAGACTGTACAGTTGGACCCCACAGGACACGTACTACATAAGGGCACACTACCAAGACTGAGAGTCATAGTGGATCTAGCTAATACATAAAAACAAACAGAAAGAGGTAGCAAAAATGGGAAGACAAAGAAACATGCCCCAAGATGTGGAAGTACCCCAAGTGTCCATCAGTAGATGAGTGGATAAAACAACTATGGGACATTTGTACAGTGGAATACTACTCGGCTGTAAAAAAGAAGAAAGTTTTACCTTTGTGATAGTATGGATGGATCTGGAGGAAGCTATGTTAAGTGAAACATGCCTCACAGAAAGGCAAATACCATATGATTTCACTCACATGTGGAATCTAATGAACAAACTGAACTAACAAGGAAAATGGGGACAGACTCATAGATGGACAGTAGAATGATGGCTAGTGAGGGGGATGAGGGGGTGTAGGGATTGAGTGAAAAGGAGAAAGGACCCATGGACATGGACAACAGTGTGGTGATTGCTTGGGGAGAGGGGATGGATATAAGGGGACTAAATGGTAATGAAAAAAAATACAATAAAGATTAAATTTAAAAAAAGAGAAGAAAGGAACATGGTCCAAATGATGAACAGAAGAAATCTCCAGAAAAAAAGGTAAATGAAATGCAGGCAAGCAATTTATCAGATACAGAGTGCAAAGCAATGGTTATAAGGACACTTAGTAGCATGAAATAGGGCATAAAAACCATAAAATAGGGCCAGTCATAAATGAAGAATACAATATCTGAAATGAAGAATACACTGAAATAAATAAACAGCGGGTTAGATAAAGCGGAGGATAAAATCTGTGATTTGAAGGACAAAACAGAAAAATATACCCAATCAGAGCAACAAAAAGTAAAAATAATTGAAGTAACGAAGATAGTTTAAGTGACTTTTGGAACAAGATAAAGTATAACAACATCAGCATCACAGGGGTACCGGGAGGGAGGGAGAGAGGGAGAGAGAGAGAGAGAGAGCAAGAGAGAACACGCGGAAAGATACTGAGAACCTATTTGAAGAAATAGTAACCAAAAACTTCCCTAACTTGGTGAAGAAAAAGGACTCACAAGTCCAGGAAGCATAGAGAGTCACGAACAATATGAACCCAATGAGGCTCACACCCAGATACATCATAATTAAAATGGCAAAGGTTAAAGACAAAGACAGAAACTTTTTTTTTTTTGACAAAGAAAAAAGCAGCAAGAGAAAGAAAGTTAGTTACCTACAGGGAGATCCCATAAGACTGTTAGCTGATTACTTAACAGAAACATTTCAGGCCTACAGGGAATGGCATCAAATATTCAAAGCGATGAAAATCAAGGACCTACAATCAAAACTACTTTACTGAGCAAGGCTATCATTTAAAATTAAAGGAGAAATAAAGAGATTCCCAGGCAAGGAAATTCTAAAGGAGTTTGTTACCATCAAACCAATATTACAAGAAATGTTAAAGGGAGAAAGAATGAGGAGGAGGGGAAGGAGGAGGACAGTGAGGAGGGAGATGGACAAGGACTGGGAAAAAGAAGAAGAAGAAGGGGAAGACAAAGTTGAAGGCAAGGAAGAGAAAGGAGAAGGAGGAGGAGAAGGAGAAGAAAAATACGAAGGAGGAGGAGAAGACAAAAAAGAAGAAGGAGGAAGAGAAGGTGAAGAAAGAAAAGAAGAAAAACAGAGGAACATAGCTAAAAGAACAAAATGGCAATAAATACATTCCTATCAATAATCACTTTAAATGTAAATGGCTTAAATATTCCAATCAAAAGACAGAGACTGGTTGAATGGATAAGAAAACAAGACCCATATATATGCCGTCTACAAGAGACCCACCTGAGAACAAAAGATACACACAGACTAAAAGTGAAGGAATGGAAAAAGATATTTCATGCAAATGGAAATGGAAAAAAAAGCTGGGGTAGCAATTCTTGTATCTGGAAAAGATAGACTTTAAAACAAACTCTATAATAACGGACAAAGAATGACACCACATAATAATAAATGGAAAATCCAACAAGAGTACAGAACCCTAGCAAACATTTATGCACCCAACACAGGAGCACCTAAATATGTAAAGCATATTGTGATGGACACATAGGGAGAGACTGATAGCAATACAGTCATAGTAGGGTATTTTAACACTCCATTGACATCAATGGATAGATCTTCCAAACAGAAAATCAACAAGGAAATGGAGACCTTAAATGACACACTAGATCTGATAGATTTAATTGATATCTTCAGAGCATTTGACCCCAAAGTGCATAATATACATTCTTTTCAAGCACACGGAATATTTTCTAGGATAGGCTACATGGTAGGACACAAAACAAGTCTCAATAAATTTCAGAAGACTGAAATCATATCAAACATCTTCTCTGACCATAATGGTATGAAACTAGAAATCAATTTTAAGAAAAAAAAACTGGGCCCTGGTTGGTGTGGCTCAGTGGATTGAGTGCCAGCCTGTGAACCAAAGGGCTGCTGGTTCAATTCCCAGTCAGGGCACATGCCTAGGTTGCCAGCCAGATTCCCAGTAGGGGGTGCATGAGAGGCCACCGCACATTGATGTTTCTCTCCCTCTCTTTCTCTCTTCTTTCCTCTCTCTCTAAAAATAAATAAATAAAATCTTTAAAAAATTTAAAAATGCATATACTAAAAAAACCCTGGAAAACACACAAAGACATGGAGTCCAAATAACATGTTACTAAACAATAAATTGGTTAAAAATGAGAAAAAAAGAAGTAAAAATACTGGTAACAAATGGAAATTAACATACAACAACCCAAAATCTATGGGACACAGTGAAAGCAGTCCTAAGAAGGAAATTCATAGCATTACAGTTCCGTCTCAAGAAACAAGAAAAATCTCAAATAAACAACCTATTTACACTTAAAGTCACTCAAAAAGAACAACAAAGCCCAAAGTAAGTAGAAGAAAGGAAATAATAAAGATCAGAGCAGAAATAAACAAAACAGAGTTAAAAAATATATATATAAGATCAATCAATGAAACCAAGAACTGGCTTTTTGAAAAGAAAAAAAAAGATAGACAAACCTTTTACCAGACTCATCAAGAAAAAAGAGTGAGAGCCCAATAAATAAAACCAGTAATGAAAGAGGGGAACTAACAACTGACACTGAGGAAGTATAAAGGACTGTAAGAAAATATTATGAACAACTATATACCAACAAATTGGACAATCTGGGTGAAATGGATAAATTCCTAGAAACATGCAATCTTCCAAAATTCAATCAGGAATAATCGGAGAATCTAGACAGACAGATTACAACTAGTAAAATTGAAGAAGTAAATGAAAAACTCCCAACAAACAGAAGTCCTGGATCGGACGGCTTCACAGGTGAATTTTACCAAACATCCTGAAAGGAACTAACACCTCTCCTTTTCAAACTATTCCAAAAAATTTAAGAGGAGGGAAGACTCCCAACCTCATTTTATGAGGTCAGCATTATCCTAATTCCAATATAGTGTCCACATAAAGATACTACAAAGAAAGAAAAGTATAGGCCAATGACCCTGATGAACACAGATACTAAATTCCTCAGCAAAATATTAGCAAATGAATCCAGCAACACAATAAAGAGATCATACACCATGAGGAAGAGGAATTTATTCCAGGAATGCAAGGTTGGTACAATATTTGTAAATCAATAAATATAACAAAATGAAGGATTAAAAAATCACATGATCATATCAACAGATGCGGAAAAATCATTTGATAAAATTCAGCATCCATTTATGATAAAAACCTCAGCAAAGTGGGAAGAGAGGAAACATACCTCAATGTAACAATGGCCGTATATGACCAAATAATCCTCAAAGGGAAAATACTATAAGTGTTTCCCTTAAGGTAGGGAACAAGGTAGGGATGTCCACTTTCGCTGCTTTTATTTAACATAGTACTGGAAGTTCTATGCAATCAGGCAAAAAGAAGAAATTTAAGACATCCAAATTGGAAAGGAAGAAGTAAAACTGTCATTATTTGCAGATGACATGATACTACATAGAGAGAATTCTAAAGATTCCACCCAAAACTACTAGAATGTATAAGTGAATTCTGTAAAATAATAGGGTACAAAATAAATATCCAGAAATGAGCTGCATTTCTATACACCAATAATGATCAGAAAGGAAACTAAGAAAACAATCCCATTTACAACTGCATAAAAAAAAAAACAACAACCTAGAAATAAATTTAACCAAGCATGTAAAAGATCTATACTTGGAAAAATTATAAGACACTGAAGAAAGAAATTGAAAATACAAATAAGTGGAAGCTTATACTGTGTTCATGGATAGGTTCAATTAACCTCATTAAAATGTCTATAGTACCCAAAGCAATCTATAGATTCGACACAATTTCTACCAAAATACCAATGCTGTGTTTCACAGAAATATTTCAAAAATTTATATGGAATCACAAAAGAACCCAAATAACCACAGTAATCTTGAGATGCAAAAAGTGAAACCAGATGCAAAAAGTGAAACTAGACCACTTTCTTACACCATGCACAAGAATAAACTCAAAATGGATTAAGGACTAAATGTTAGGTTTGAAACCATAAAAATTCTAGAAGAAACCATAGGCAGTAAAATCTTGGGCATGTCTTATACCAATATTTTGAGACAACATGGATAGACCTGGTGAACATTATGCTAAGTGGCATGAGCCATCAGAAAATACAAATACTACATGATTTCATTCATACATGGAATCTAATGAACAAACTGAAGTAACAGACGAAATAGAGACAGACTCATGGAGAGCAAGGTGACAGCTAAGGAGGATGGGGGGAGGTGAGGGGGTGGAGGCAGCAAGCAAAAAGGAAAAAGGACTCATGGACATGGACAACAGTGTGGTAACTGTGGGGTGAGGAGGGTAATAAGGGAACTAAATGGTAATGTAAAGAAAACACAATAAATTTTTTTTTTAATTCAAAAGGAATTAAAAGTGGAACTGCCTTATGTTCTAGAGATTTTACTTTTGGGAGTACATCTGAAGGAGCCCAAAACACTAATTCAAAAGAATATATGCACGCTCATATTCATTGCAGCATTATTTACAAGAGCCAGCATTTGGAAGCAGCCCAAGTGTCCATCAGTAGATGCGTGGATAAAAAAGCTGTGGTACATTTACACATTGGACTTACTACTCGCTTGTAAAAAAGAAAGAACTCTTACCCTTTGTGACAGCATGGATAGACCTGGAGAGCATTATACTAAGCCAGTCAGAGAAAGACAAGTGCCATATGATTTCACTCAAATGTGGAATCTAATAAACAAAATAGACTCATAAAGAACAGACTGACAGGTTAAAGGAAAGGGGGGTTGCTGGGTTTTGTGAAAAAGATGAAGGGATTAAGCAAAAAGCAAGCAAGCAAGCAAGCAAACAAACAAACAAAAAACCCCAAAACCCTCTTAGACACACACACAATAGTATGGCGATTACCAGAAGGAAAGGGGGTGGGTGGTTAGGGGAAGGTAGAAGAGGGAATGGGGAGATAAAAAGTGGAGACTTGACTTGGGGTGGTGAATACACAATACAATATATAGATCATCATCTATATATTATCGAATTGTACACCTGAAACCTATCTAATTTTAGTAACCAATTGCACGCAAATAAATTAAATAGAAAAGAAATTTTTAAAAAAAGTACTTGAAATGACTGGAAAAATGAGGGGGGGGATATCCAAAATTAGATGGTCTGAGTTTCTCCAAATATTAAGAGTTGGCCAACAAATACTTATTGAGTGCTTGCACTTGAGGGGGGATACTGCTACGAACAAGGCAGGACCTCAATAAGTAAATTCATAAACAAATACATAAGTGATATCGGTGCTTTGATAAATGCTATGAAGACAATAAAATAGAGTAACTCAATGAATGAGATAGTACAAGCAAGAGGCTTACTAGACGAAGCTTTTATAGAGCAGGAACAGTCTGTGTCTTATTTATGTTTGTACCCTCAGAGTTTTATATAAGATCATCGACGGTACGAATGAATGAAGGTGGCCACTCGGGAAGAAAGGAGTGTCAGAAGAAGATCTGAAAAGAACGGCAGCAAACAGTGGATAAAGAATGTGTGTTAATGCACAAAGGAAACGTTACACTGTGAAGCTCTCTCAAGTGGCAGTGGCAAATTCCTCCACACCGGTATTCAGCATTTGACAACTAACTAGCAAGCCCCCACGTGTCCCCAGGAACCAGCCCCGATAGGTCTGCGGAGCACTCTGCGCCCGGAACCATACTTTCCCCCAATTCATGGGTTAGGGTCGCAGTCCAGATGTTTCGGGGCTTCCTTCTCTCAAGGCACAGGCTCTGGGTGTTGAGGCCGTCTGCCACTTGTAGACAGGAAAGTGGAGGGTAGAGTGGGGTGGAATGGAGGCTGGGCGGGGCTGCTGACTGCCGCAGGCCGCCTCCGGGCAACAAGGGCGGGGACCACAGGACGCAGCAAATTCAACACCCTCCCTGAGCTCCGTGAACTAATGAGGCGGGTGCAGGCCGCAAGCGAGGAGAGCGAGACACGGGTCAGTCTGCACCACAGAGGCAGCGAGAAGACGATTCTGAAAAATGAGGCTTGAGGGGTCCCGGGGCAGGAGGCAATAGCTCACCTGGGAGGTAATCATGATGCTGGAGTCTATTAGGAAACTCATGGCGTAAGTGTAGGGAGAGCTTGTGCCTCCTTTTCCGACCCCGCGAGGACACAGCAACTCGGACCGCCTGCCACCCTACACAAGCGGCCTTCGACCCCGGGCCGCCACTGGGACCGAAGCTTGTTAACCGGACGCCATCAAGCTGCGCCCTAGCCAGCCAATCAGCGCCTACGCCCCAGTGCTTTCCCCGCCCTCCACCCCCCGACCGTGTAGGAGTCGCCTAGAAGCTGAGGCCCAGGGGCGGGGCCAGTGAGACTGTACTGGAGGCGGGGCTTAATTAGAGGTAGCCTAGCTAAAAGGGGAGGGATGAGATACTGTGGGCTCAAAACCCAACAGCAGGTGTAATGCAAGGTAGTATTTCCATTTCTGAGGCAGAAGGAGCTGGGGCCTGACCTAATATATTATTTTAAGTGGTAATTCCATTTTGTAATGATTATAGTGGTCATTAGCTAATAAGATGAAATTAAAAATAATGATTATTATAATGAGCCCATAATGCAGGCATTGTGTTCTAAATGTTACAACTTATAGTTGACTCCAAAAACAACCGCATAATTAAGGTGAGTAAAGAAGTGGAAAGGCAGGTGAGGTTTGTGTGTGTGTGTGTGTGTGTGTGTGTGTTTTAGTAAATATAGCTAACCAAGTAAATTTCTGATGTGATAACAACAACAAAAACCCACCACCTCTAGCAAGGGAGTGGCAGTCTTGTACGAGGGACATATCAGACCACACCTGTAGTATTACATTCTTTGTACCACACTTTTAAGAGGTACATCGACATATTGGAGCATGCTCACCAGTGAGCCACCAGATAAGGAAAGATGAAAGGAATAGCAGGAAAATGACAGTTGTCGTCATGTGAAAGAATGGGTAGAACTGATATGGTCCCAAGGCATTTGTAGAACAGTACAGGAAGTTGAATGAAGATAGATTTTAATTCAAAACAAGGAATAACTCTTTAAGAGTCTGAAGATGAGTTATTTTAGAAACTAGCCCCCCATCCCCAACCATGTTGGAGCTGCTCAAACATAGACTGAATCACTACTTCAACCATTCAGTACTCATTTCATGAAGATTTAATGCACTGCTGTGTGGCTTATCATTCCCACCTGGGATCTTGCTAGTGCTTGTAGTCCCTAAAGTGTCATAGTCCTAAAGCTGGCTCTAGCAGAGAGCAATCACCCAGTGTGGGAGTGGCTGCAATCAAAGCAGCTTTAAATATTAGAAACACAGCCTTGAGTGGACCTGACATCTAAGTCCCTAATGCTTAGACTACTGAAATCTGAGTAACTGAGACTCATATTTATTATACACTGGGAAGGTGCCTCTCTTTCTTAGTATTGAATTTTGCCACTCTAAACAGCCAAACCTGCCTATCAGTTGTTCAATCCCTGATCCAGAAGGCCAGGGAGCAGCAGAGGCAGTCCTACTATGGAAAAGTCTTAAACCAGAGAACTTTGTGTCCCTGGCTACACTTACCAAGGAAGCAGTTATACACTGTGTAGACATTTAGCTACATATGATAAGCTAGAACTCATCTAACTGAGATTCAAGGCCACATGATAGTGCAAAATGCTGGGAGAGGTTATCAAGACAAACAGCTTACCTTGGTGGCTTACTGGAGTTTGTGGTGAGGATCAGTGTCTCAGTGAAACTGGTGAAGCAGAGAACAGCGTGCATTTGTGTTAGCCCCTGGAACGTACAAGACTTTAAATAACACCATTCAGGATTCTCCTCCCTGTAATGCCTGTGTCCAGGTCAAGGACAGACCTGGTTACCCACCAAACTGCTACCCCCTGCGTTTGATTGCAGAATGTCTCTAGAAACCTTCACACTAGGTTAGTGTCCAGTTGACTCTCTACTCAAAGCAGGTCTCTTTCCTGGTGGTGGTGGACTTTTGTCACCAAAAAGGCTTGTCCTCCCATCCCTATCCCTGGTACTATGGTACTATCTCTGGTACTCCCAATCTACTCTAGTTGCCGCTATCCTGTTCAATAGTGAGATCTTCTGCTTCTGGCTCCATGGACTATCAAGCCACCTGGGCTCTCACTGAGCTGCCAGTTTGGGTCCCATTTTCCAAGGATGCTTTCCAAAATATTTTATGTTTGTAACTACCATTGGTCTAGAGATTGACAGCCAGATAGCCAGAAAGATCTGCTGTTGAAGCACCTACCGACAACATGATCAATCCCTTTCCCTTGGACCAGTGTTTATTCACACCAATTTGCACCTTTTCATAGCAACTACAGCGTTAATACCACCTGTCTTCTCTCATCTTCTAGCACCATCCACATTCTGACAGCTAACTATATTCCTCAAAATTCTTCCTCAAAATTCATACAAAAGACTGAGCCCAGGAGTTGACAGTAACACTGGACTCCTAGGAAACACCCTAACACTTCTCCGTGCATGCACATAAGCACCTGACCATGTCAGTGACTAGATAACATCTGTTAGGAATTTTCTTTACATTTTTTTAATTGTGCTATAGTAGGAGATTCATATGCAGTTGCAAGTTTGGGTTGTTTTTTTTTTTTGAGACATATGACATCGAGAGATATATTACAATTCCATGGCGTTGTACTCCAGCTTCCTCCACCCACACACAGCCATCTTCTCATGCAGCTTTCCTTGGTTTGCCAGGTTCACTGAGACCTTGAACCCCCCATATACTCCAGTAAGCCAGAAAACCCCAAATATTCAGAGAGGAGGCACTTACCTCCCAATGGTCCCATGGACAATTTCTATTCTTGCTACCTAGGAAGTGTATAGGTCTGTTTTTTCAAAACATGGTGCCCTCATCGCTTGGGGAGTTTGTTTAAAATTTAGAATCATGGGCCTTAAGGCAGACCAGTGGACTTGGGATTTCTGAGGGTAGCTCCCAGGAATTTTTAACAGCTTCCTAGGAGATTCTCATAGACATAGACAGGGCTGGATGACTGGTTGTGAGAATCTGCTTCCCACATCAAAGGCTTCTTAGAATGAGTCAGGACATTCACGGTAGGGAAAGGTCAACTCTAATTTGCATGGAGAAAGGTGACTGAGAACCAGAGTGGTGCTAGCTGTGCTCTGGGCTTTTTTTTTTTTCTCTGCCAGGAGCCAAAGACCACTTGTGCTTTGGCTCAAAAAATTCCCCTAGCCTCATCTTCTTTGAGTCTAATTTGAACCTCTTCCATAGTTAGTCCCCACTTTTTCAGACCTTAGCTGTACACTTTAGTTCTTTCCCCTTGTACAGACTCATTTTGGATATGTTGACCTTGGCGCTCACCTGGTGTGCACCTAGGATGTCCTGTCCTGGACCTTGACTGATTCAGATAAGTTAGAGTTAACTCCGAATCATGCGCTTGGTTGTTCTTGAGGCATATTCCTGAGGAAAGAAGTATTAAATAGTTGTGTGTCCTTGTGCAAGTAACTTAACTCTCCGTACCTTATTTTCCTCATCTAAAAACATAGAGATAAGTAATAGTAGCTTGTTTCATAAAGTTATTATGAAGAATAAATAATATACTTAAAACTTTTAGAAAACCAAGTACTTTATAGTAAGTGTGTAATAATTTTTACCGTTATTATTATTATGAATTACCATTCAGAATTTTCCTTCATTATTAATCATTTTAAATGTATATTTAAAAAATTTTGGTTGCCAATTATTCAAAAGTGAATAGACTGATGATTCTATATCTCCTAAATTTGGAAAGACTCAGAGGCATTATTTATAATATATAATGTTAAATTTTTTCCATTTATTAAAACTCGTTTCCTACTAATGTAATTCTCATGCATAATTAATTTGACCCATATAATTTGTGAATAAATGGGAAGAATTCATAGAAATAAAATTTAAAATTGAATATATAAATTAAAAGTCATAAAGAAAAGTGAAAGGTGTGCACGCTTTTTCATAAGAACTGTTCTGAACTTCTCCAGACCTAAATTTGGGTGTCCTGCCCAGTGGGCCTGGGCAAGGCCAGAAAATCTCCCTGCCTCCCCACCTCTTCGTGCTCCAGAACTAACCTCCTTTCAGGATAATTAACAGTGGGAACATTTCCTCATTTAAAAGAAGCCTCCACCTTTACCAATGGGTGTGATTTACCACCATGACTGGTCAGATGACCACAAGAGAGCCCAATACTGGTGAATTTCCAAAATCTGGGATATTCGTTCTTATTCTTGGTTACTCAGTTACACACCCATACCCAGGCACATACGCCTTTTCATTTCCCAAATGGATATAATGAGTAAAATTATTTGCTGTATGCTGCTTCACTTAGGAATATATCATGAACATTTTGTTGTGCTGAAGATTTTACATTTTTATTGACTCCATAATATTCACCTTATAGTTATACCATGATTTATTTCACTAATCTGCTTTTTATTGTTTGTTTGCTATAATAAAATAATATCATAGTGAAAATTTGGCTCACAAGAAATACTTATCCAAGCCTTCAAGTTTCTCTGGACAAGGGTCAGTCACTGTGTTTGTGACATAGGAAATATTAATTTAACATTCCATTACATATCCATTAAGTTAGGCTTAAATATTATATTTAGGTTCTCTATATTTTTGTATTCTATTTATTTGTCAAGGACTGAAGGAGGCTTATTAAAATCTCTCACTACTACTATATTTCTGTCCATATCTGAGAACTTCATATGGTCCAATGCCTTATTTTCCTATATAAAATGATTCATATTATGTCTTTGTTGCATGTTATATTTTGTATTAATAAAAATAAATATTTTGGTTTAGTTTAATAATTCTTCCCTCTTATTTTGTGTGTCTGGTTTTCATCCCCACCCTTCTTTTTTGCTATCTTGACTATATATTCTTTAATTTTTTTCCTTAGTACTCTTCAAGGCATACATTTTGTTTTAAAATAACACAGGCAGTTTTTCTAACTACTAACATAGAGACTAAGATGACATCTTTGTAAGTTAAGAATTTTGGGGAGTTCTACTTCCTCATATTTCTCTCTTACTCCCTGCACCTCACACAGTTCCCAAGTTTATGTTTTAAGGCTTATGTTTTAAGTCTTAATTTAAAAAAATTACTATGTGTTAAGAATTATTTATGACACTCATATTCTGTCTGTAACTATACTTACTATAGTTATGTTTAACTGATTTTTATACTTAATGCCTTCAGTATTCATCACCAGTCTCTTTCATACTTTATCTTCTTGAATTCTGTTTTAGAATTCTTCCTTTTCTGACCTGAGTGGATAGTGAAATAAATTTTTCCTTAAAGAAGAGTTTGCAGGCATTTTGAGCTTTTGCATAATTGAGAATGCCTTTCAATTGCCTTCACTCATGAATGAAATTTGACTTTGTGTGGAGTTCTTGCCTTAAACTTTTTATCCTCTATAGTTTACAGGTGTTCTGTTCTTTTCTGAAATTTATGGTAATATGTTATGGAGAAGTAAGAAGGCAGCCTGTTATTTTCTTCGTTTGAGGGTAATTTAATAAACATTCTGTTCATCAGAGTTGATGCTGGAGGGACTAACTCCACATCAGGAGGATGGCTGAAATGGAGAGCCATGAGTTTTTGGTTTCTTGTCCTCATCCCAGTTTCTCTTTTCCTTTAGAGCTGTCACTAATACCCATGACCAACAGTGGCATCTGAGAAAGGGGAAAATCTCTCCTTCCTACCCTTCCAGACCATGTGCACAAACCCTCCCCTTAAATTTGTGCATCCCCACTAAGTCTAAGGTATGTCATTTAGTAATAATACTATGCTAAGTGATAGTAATTATATCACATAGAATAGTATTTGCGATGGTGATGATAGCTATTGCTTACCAAGTGCTTACTATGTGCCAAGTACTATTCTATGGTCTTGACAGATATTAAATCTTGAACTACCTAACTTAGTCCCTGACTTTCTTCCATATGGTGAATACCATTGTTTCCTTTTCTTTTGGAAACATATTGACCACATTGGGACTCAGGATTCCAGGTTCAAGAGAATGTACTTCAGACAGAGAAAGAAATTAATTCCCTCTTTTTCCTATTTAAGGCTTGTCTTCCAAATCCTTGTTTCTCATCCTGGAATCCATCTCTTTCAAGGATTTGACTTTGAAATAGCCATTCTCTTTTTTCTATATTTTTATTGTTGACACTATTGCAGATGTACAATGAGCTATCATCTCACACTGGCCAGAATGGCTACCATTAATAAAGCAACAAAAAACAAGTGCTGGAGAGGATGTAGTGAAAAGGGAACCCTAGTGCATTGTTGGGGGGAATGCAGACTTGTGCAACCACTGTGGAAGGCTGTATGGAGTTTCTTTAAATAATTAAAAGTGGAACTGACTTATGACCCAGTGATTCCACTTCTGTGAATATATCCTAAGAATCTCAAAACACCAATTTGAGAGAATATGTGCACTCTTACGTTTATACCAGCATTATTTACAATAGCCAAGACCTGGAAACAGCCCAGTACCCATCAGTAGATGAGTGGATAAAAAAAACTGTGGTACATTTGTGCAATGGAATACTACATGGCAGTAAAAAGAAGGAAATCTTACCTTCTTCAGCAACGAGGAGTAGCTGTTCTCTTGACAGGGGCCTCACTTCCTTTACTGATACAATATGACCCTATTCTGCATTCACAACTGTGTAAGAAAAACATAAATATTCATTAACAGTACACACACCGTAGCAGAGGCTGTTTTCTTACATTTTGAAAATTATAAAATTATGCCTTTACACTTGCAAATAAAAGCTTATCTAGATTTTTTCCTTGTATGTGTAAATTTCTTCTAATTTGTAGTTTAAAAAAAATCCTCATCTGAGGACATGTTTATTGATTTTAGAGAGAGGGGAGGAAGAGAGTGAAAAACATTCGAAGATAGAGAAACATTGATTGATTGCTTTCCATACACATTCTGACCACGGATAGAACCTGCAGCCTAGGTATGTACCCTGTCCAGGATTTGAATCCTTATCCTTTTGGTGCACGGGACAATGCTCCAATTAAGCCACCTGGCCTGGACTAATCTGCAATTTTATTAGGTCAAGGAAGTTTCTCCCTGTTATATCTTTGATGTTATAGCACATTTGTCCTGACTCTCCTTGAAGAGCACCAGGAGCTATGTATTGGATTTCTATTGCTTTCTCTCTGTGTCTATTAATCTCTTCAATAATTTTCATCACTTTGTTCTTCCTCTTAGCATTGTGGGAGAATTTCTGATTTTATTCTTTACAAAACTGGTTTGGTTCTATGTGTTGCTAATTCTGTTCTTTAATCTTTTTAATTCTGCTGTGTCATTGTTTGCTTACTCTGCCAGATCCTTTTCCAACTCAGTTTATTATCTTACTTTGTCTTTCATCTCCTATTTTATAGTGTTCATGTTTTCTTTAAAAATTTTGAGAGCACAAAACAGATTTTAAGCTAGTTTTTTTTCTTAAGTAAATATCTTTTGAAATTATGCTATTCTTTGGTCTCCACTGTTTTTTTTCTTCTCACCTCTGAAAACTTTCAGAGACTCCAGGTTGTTAGCAATCTCTTTGTTGTTATTCTCCTTGTCTGTTACTCATCTGTAAAGATGAGAGTCTCATCTGTCCCAGTAAGTGTAGGGCCTAACTAGACTAGATACAGTAACTAGATCAACAAGACTTTTAAAAATTCAAGAATGATCTTTGACTACTGGTTAAGTAAGTATCTAAAAAACATTTAAAGGAAAGGCAACTAGTTAAGATATAGAACTGTTCCAGAACTGAGTTTCTAATCTAGGAGACATTAGAGTTGTCCATATTTGTTGTAATATCATAAGAACACCCTTGTCACTATGTCTGCTTTAAAGGTGTGATTAAGAACTTTTTTTGTTACGTCATATTCTATTGGTTCAACTCACATTTATTTGATCTCATCTATTTTCTGTTGGTTTTACAATATTAGTCTAGCTAAATTCTGGAGGTACCTCATTCTTTCTTCTATCTACAGATCTGGCCAGTGAAGAAATGGCAACTATAGCAAAGGAAAAAGGTAGAAAAATGCAACTGGAAAACTTGAATGAATTTGAGAAGCTGAGCAGTTTTCAGGTAGGTAGAGTGTTAGAGAAAAACAGAAGATAGAGAAAAAAAAACTCAAAATTCTGTCCTGGCCAATATGTTTATGACCAGATATTAATCTTGGTTGAGGGCTTCTCTCATAGTGGCAATTGTACAACAATCTTTAAAATAATTATTTATTTATTTATTTTTAGAGAGAAGGGAAGGGAGGGAGAGAGGGAGGGAAATATTGATGTGCAAGAGAAACATTGATCAGTTGCCTCTTGCATATCCCCACCTGGGTACCTGGCCTTGCAACCAATGCATGTGCCCTGACAGAGACTTGAACCAGCAATCTTTTGGTCTGTGGTACAACACCCAACCCACTGAGCCATGCCAGTCAGGGCTGTACAGCAATCCTGAATTTGTATTACAGTTATCATTTAATTTTCAAATCCTGCCTACTTCTAAGAAGCATTTGGAGCAGATTACAACACAAATCATATGTACAATGAAGTCATTAAAAAAAGAAAATAGGAGCCAAAATTGATGTCTTTACCATAAATCTTGCTCCTCTCTAGTTTATTCTCTTGACAGTAGTTGGGGGAGTCTGAAAGAAATTGAACAATAAAATACAAAGGAAGTGGTGGTATGTAACTTCTAAAGCTGTCATCAAAGACATTGAAGCTTCTGCCTTGATCTCTTGGATCATTTGATCTGAGGGAAAGTAGCACAGCTTGTGAGGACTCGCAAGCAGACTTATGGAGAGGCCCAAGTGGAGAGAAACTGACTTGCCAGCACCAGCTCTCTAGTCATGTAGCCATGTAGGTGATTGGATCCTACCTGCCCCCTCCGCCCCCGCCCAGTGAAGCCTCTGAATGGCAGGCCCCGTCAATCCGACTGCAGCTTCATGAGAGATGCCAAGCTCCTCCAGAATTCCTGACCCACAGAAACTGTGAGTGATTATACATGCTTATTGTTGTTTTAAGCCATTAAGTTTGGAGTGATTTATACAGAAATATATACTAACACACAAATCATCACAGGTGACATTTTACTAAATATTTGCATGGCATAGCCTAGGGATCTATCCTTACAGCCTTTGATTTTTCTTTCTTCACCACTCACTGTTCAACTGTTAAGCCAAAGCCACATACTTTAGGTTTTTGTTGTAACTACACCTAAACTCATTGCTGTAAATAGATAATGCTAGATTCTATAACAGATAAATTTTGAGATCTCAGAGGATTAATACAATAAGTATTTATTTTTTATTTCCCGTTAATTTCAAAAACCCAATTAATGGAATTGGTAGGAGTGGTGGTGGGACCTTCTGATCTACAGTTATTCAAAGACTCTGACTGCCCTCTTTAATTTATGGCTTCCAGGGTTGCTTTGGGTGATGACATTCAGCAATTCATATGAAAATCTCTTTCCTTCCTTTATGACAAAGAAAATCTGCTTGCCTTCAGGCTTGGAATTGCTGAGACCTTAAGGGAACCTCTTCCTCAGATATATTGCTATGTAGTTCATCCAGCCCGGGTGCTTGGGAGTGCTTGGCCAATTATTACCTCTATGCCCTGGGAGATGTCTCAGTACTGATGCATTCATTCACTGAAAATTACTATATTCCAAGCACTGGGAATCACTCAGAACCATGGGCTAGGTAGTGACTATTCAGAGATATATAGGATAAGATCTCTATTCTAGATTTGTTTGCAGATAGATGGGAGAAAACCAAGAAATAAGTCAATCTGATAAGCTATGAAAGAAACCCACACAGGTACTGAGGGATTACACAGGAGGAAGGAACTAAGTTTGTCTTGGAAAGATAGTGAAGTTTCATAAAGAAGGAGAAAACTGAGCTGACTCTTGAAGGGTAAGAAGGAACTGATCACAGGAAAAAAAACCAGACAGGGTACAAAGTCCTGAAACAACTTGGAATATATTTATCACTGTGTGCCAGGCCTGTCCATATTGGGGACCAGCCAAGGTGGTAGATAGGTAGTATATCAGTCAGGGGCTTGCAAAAAATAGAGATAATTTTGATTATATTTTTTTAAAAAAAGGAATTCTGCAGAAGTAAACATGGCCTGTCTCCTCACGCAACCACATCAGAATTACAGCTAAAATATAGAACAACCATCACTCAGAACCATGAGAAATTGAGCTGAATGGAAGTCTTACGACTATGGAATTACAGAAACCACATCCATCCAGACTAGTAGGAAAGGCAGAGATGTAGAATGGACTGGTCCCATATCCACATATGGTGGATAAAAATTTGGGAGGGATATATCAAGAGTGAGGAGTACCAGTCCCACACCAGGACTCCCAGCCCAGGGTTCTAGTGCCAGGAAGGTAAATCCCTATAACTTCTGGCTGCAAAAACCAGTGGGGATTGAGTGAGTGAAAGACACTTCTAGAGTCCCAAATAGTACCTCTTAAAGAACCCACACACAGACTTTCTTAGGCTCACTTCCTCTGAGCTCTAGTGCTGGAGTAGCAGCTTGAAAGGTACCAGTGTCTGGCATGAAGATGAGGGTTGGGGCACAGCTTTGTCTCAGACAGAAAGGTGGGAAGAGGCCAGTGTCCCCTGTCTGAATCCTGCCCCAACAGAGCCACAGATTTGGCAAACTGGTGCCATATCTGAGACACCATCAACGTGGCTAACACTGTTTGCCCATGCAAGCTACTTTCCCATATGAATGGCTGGTATTGGCTCATGCTTCACAATTTCCTAAATCCTCTTGAATAAGCAACAGCTAGCCTCAGTGAGCCCCCCACCCTTGTAACTCTTGTAAGTGGCCCCAGGTCCGGAACTAGCAGCAGCCAGCCTTGATTAAGAGCTTGGCTTTACCTGAGAATCTCTAAGTCCAGCACAAATAGCAGCCATCTCAGATTGCTTTATAGCTGGGTCAGGATGGCTCTAGGCAAAACAAAGGTGGGGACTGACCTTATCCTGCACCACTGGGAAAACCCAGAAACTGTGCACCCAGTGGACAGCTACAGACCATGGTCGCAGCACCACCATTTTTCCCCTACACGGCTCATCCTCCATGGAGAGTGGGTGGTGGTGGTCAGTGGTCACAGCCAGTCCTTACAGTTGACTGGCCTGGGAAAATCCCTCCCATTGACCTGCCAACAGCAATCAATGCTCAGCTATAAGAGGAGGAGGTACTCAGCCCACATGAAGGGCACACCTCAAGTACCAGCATGGGTGATAGTGGAGGCTGTGCCACTTGACCCTACAGGACACCTACTGCATCAGGCCACACTGCTAAGATGGGGAGTCATAGCAGCTCTACCTAGTACACAGAAAAAAACACAGGGAGAATGCAAAAATGAGGAGACAAAGAAACATGGCTCAAATGAAAGAACAGATCAAAATTCTGGGAAAAAAACTAAACAAAATGGAGATAAGCAATCTATCAGATGCAGAGTTCAAAACACTCGTTATAGGGATGCTCAAGGAACTTAGTGAGGATCTCAACAGCTTAAAAAAGATCCAGTCCTAAATGAAGGATTCACTAATTGAAATAAAGAAATATTTACAAGGAATCAACAGTAAGGTAAATGAATCCGAGAATCAAATCTGTGATTTGGAACATGAGGAAGCAAAAAACAAGCAATCAGAACAAGAAGAAAAGAGAATTAAAAAAAATGAAGACAGTGTAGGCAGCCTCTGGGACAACTTCAAGCATTCCAACATTCATGTCATAGGGGTGCCAGAAGGAGAACAGGAAGAGCAAGAAATTGGAAATCTATTTGAAAACATAATCAAAGAAAATTTCCCTAGTTTGGTGAAGGAAAAAGAAATGCAAGTCCAGGAAGCTCGGAAAGTCCCATACAAGACGGACTCAAAGAGGCCCACTCCGGGACACATCATAATTAAAGTGTCAAAGGTTAAAGATAAAGAACCTTAAAAGCAGCAAGAGGAAAGCAGTTAGTTACCTTCAGGGGAATTTCCATAAGACTGTCAGCTGATTCTCAAAAGAAACTTTGCAGGTTAAAAGAGATTGGCAAGAAATATTCAAAGTGATGAAAAGTGGAGACCTATAGCCAAGATTGCTCTACCCAGCAAAGAAATCATTTTGAGTCAAAGGGCAGAGAAAGAGCTTCCCAGACAAGAAAAAACTAAGGAGTTCACCATCACCAAACCATTATTTTATGAAATGTTAAAGGGACTTAATTAGGGAAAAGAAGATCAAAACTACGAACAATAAAATGACAGTAAATACATATCTATCAACAACTGCATCTAAAAAACAAACAAAGCAAACAAGAAGAACAGAGATAGAATCACAGATATGGAAAGTGTTTTGATGGTTGTCAGATGGGAACGGATTTGGGAGAATGGGTGAAGAGGTGAGGGGTTTAAGAAGTACACATAGGTAGCTACAGAATAGCTATGGGAATGTAAAGTACAGCATAGGAAAGGAAGTAGCCAAAGAACCTATACACATTACCCATGGGAATGAACAATGGTGTGGGGATTGCCTGAGGGAGTGGGGGTGCTGGATGGAGGTGGCCAAAGGGGAAAAATTGAGACAACTGTAATAGTATAATCAATAAAATATAATTTAAAAAAGGAACTCTGAGGTAGCTCCGCATATTGAAGGAAGGCTGGTGAACCAGAATCTAGAAAAAAAGGATCCAAGGCTCTCCCAGAAATCCCAGAACGCAGGAGCTAATTGTCAGTCTCTTCAGGGACTTCTGTCAAGATAAATGAATTCCAATTGAGTTTTAGTCTCTCTCTTACTTCATTCCAGATGCACATTCCAGGGAGAAAGTGTATAAACAGCTCATTTGAGTAAATAATACTCTGATCCAAAACCAGGGGAAGTTGGGTAAACATTACTGAGTCCCACCAAGACATGTTCAATTGAGGGGGGCTATTTCCTCTAGATATAATTGGAATGTTACTATAGAAAAATGGAGAATAGATTCTGGGCAGATGAAAACAGACATCCTCTCTATATGGACTGAAGTCAGTTACAATGACAGTCTTTGTAAGCCATGTTGAGATGTTTAGAATTTATTGGGTAAGCAAGGAAGAGCCATTGAAGAATTTTAAGCAGAGACCTGACATGATAAATCCCAGGCAGAATTATCTGGCCTATTTTAAGTTGCCTATTTATTTTTATCTGCAATGAATAACTTTAACACTTTCTACAGTTCTCAATCACATGGGAGAGAATAAATTCTATTCTTTTGCTTCTTCCCATAAAGCCAAATAGATATATGTACTTTTTGATTTTTCCTGGGGTTTGTGTGAGAGAGGGATAAATCTCAAATGTCAAGTAGAGTTTTCATGTACATTCTGAATCAGATACTCCCTCTGTTCCACCCAGATGTGTGCAGGAGTTGACTTGTACTGGCTTGTAAATCTTATTTGCTAAATTTCCTGAAATTTTGTGAGCTAGTTGTTAAGTACGGTTATTATTAACAATTAAATTACATAAACTTAAAAAAATGAAATACACAGGTAATAAATACTGAAAGCCCTTTAACTCTTAATTCTTTTGCTATTGTCACACAGGAGCTCCAAACCAGGGAGCTGCTTAAGTGTTTGTGATATTCCGAAAAAACCACCCAGAAGACGAGCAGATGTGGACATGCCATTTATTCCTCACATCACAGGGGAGTGTACCAATGGCAGGGGGTCAGTGTGAGAACAAACCACACCTCCTCTAGTCTGAGGCTCATTATAAGAGGTCCCAGGCAAAGGCAGTTTGGGTCCAGGTTGCAGAAACCTACTTGTGGCCCAGAGTTACATTACATTAGTGTGCAGAAGGAAAAGGTCAAGAAGCAGTCATGGGACAAGAAGTCACTCCCAAAAGGGGATGAGGAGGGAATTACAATCTATTTCCAAAACAATACAGATTCTTTCTGGCCAGAGGCCCTCTGATCATGGAAGAAGGAAGTGCCACGTCCATTGACCCCACAACTATTACCCATGCTCTTAAGGTTATTTATATCTACTGGATGGTGGAAATATTTTATAATGTTGTGCTATCCACATCTCTTCCCATCTCTGTATTCAGTGACATTATGTTGGTAGCTTGAAATTGGTGATGTGGGACAATTTACACCAAGGAAGTTGGCAAACAATACAAACTGGAGCCTCTTTACTCTGGAGCGAGCTGGTTGTTAAATGTTTACTATCATACTGCTCTCCCCCTCACCATACCCCAGTCCTCTTGTCCTCCAACTCCTTAATTTCAAAGGAAGAGTAACCAGAATCTGGGCAGATTCTTCACAGTCTGGCTTGGCTGACAGGTCAATAGAAAACACAAAGATGGTAAAAAGTCAAATTAGTTTTATTTGTTGTGTAACACTCTAACATGTGATTATTAGCTCTGGCATAAGGATGTGGAAGATTGGAGACTCTAGGACACAATGGCTCTCTCATTTGCCAGAGATTTCCCCAGAAGTTTGTTATGAATGTGTTTCTTGCCCAAATGTTTACTAACTCTATTTCACAGATTAAAAAAATTTGCAAAAAAAGGCAGTGGAGCTATCTATTTTTTCCTTCAGGAAAATTTATGAATTCTTTCAGAATTCCTTTTGTCTGCTCTGGAGAACTTCCAGAAAGCAGTGGAGCTTGAACCTACAGTATATCCCACTGCTACCTGGTGGCCACTGCCACAGGGGAACCCCACACTTTCCCAGGTTTGGGAGCTGTAATGTTTAGGACAGTGGAGAATGCCTTGAAATATCTTTCATTCTTATTGTTATGGGAGAATCTCCCAGAAACTCAGTTCTTCTCACTGATGCAGTAAAGTAAAAATTACAGGCCAGTGAGCCTACTAGCATGCAAGCAAAGTTGATTAATGCTAAGTTCTAATAGGAAAGCAAAGCAAGTGTGGTTAGAGCAGGGGTAGCAAAAGTAGGGTGTCAAAAGGTTGGGTGGCCAGCACCCAGATGACCAGAAGCCAGGTAGCCAAAAGAGGTGGTCAGGGGCACACTGGCCAGAGGCCAGCTGGCCAGGGGTCCCCCATGAGGCAAGGGAGCCACAGGGCCAAGAGAAGAGGCCAAGAGAGAGAGTCCTTTGTTCTAAGGACTTATATAATTGGTGGGATGGGGGTGAAGAAGTTACATATTGATTGATGGGTAAAGGTGGTGCCAACTTCTTGGGGGAGACATGACTACCCAAACATAGGTATGGGTGGGGGTCTGTTAGCCTGAATCTTTATCTTGTTCCAGACTCTATTTGTTCATTTTGCTTATGTGAGGGGAGGCAGGCAGTTAACCAAAGTTGCTTTATGGGTTTTCCCTTTGGGCACTGTGGAGCCCCTCCCCTTCTCTATTCCAGGCCTTAGGA
The DNA here is from genome assembly GCA_004026545.1 of Mormoops blainvillei. Classification (NCBI taxonomy): domain Eukaryota; kingdom Metazoa; phylum Chordata; class Mammalia; order Chiroptera; family Mormoopidae; genus Mormoops; species Mormoops blainvillei. The sequence continues at coordinate 120,199 of PVJD01000733.1, read as the reverse complement.
TGAATGCACAGTCTCAAGTTTTTCCTTTTCCCATCTAGTGGAGATGATACACACAGACTGCAGACTTTCAAGGGCTGCCCACCTCCTGCACCATCATTGTTTACTTGGGGTTCAGGGTGCCAGGTAGCCTTATGGGACCAGTCTCAGTATTACTGGGTTAACGTGTGAGCTTTTGCTTTTAGCCTCCTGTGTGAAGTTCTTTGTTAGATCGTAATGGTGAGGGCCCTGCCTTTATTTCCCCTCTGGCCGCTCATTTCACTGTAACATTATTTAACTGCTGAACCCAGACTTTTGTTTCTCTTTTCTCCTTCCTTCCCAATTACATATTTACATATTTAATTGTAATATAATAATTTTAAGAAGGGAAAGTTTCTCCAATTATTTCTGATTATTTCACTATCACTTCTAGGTACATATTTACTTTATTTTATAGATTATATTCATGCTCAGAGGAGTTTCCACCCAACCAGGAAAACCATTTTCATCTAAATTTTGCCAGCTTGGGTTGTGTGATCATTTGCATACAACCTGCATAGAGGGATAATTCAGGGTCAGGGGAAGGAAAGAGGGAGAGGTAGAGGGAGTGGAGTGATAGATACTGTGTGGGTGGTATGCTCATTCTTACCCCAAGCATGCGCTAATGAGCTTCCTCAGGAGCTCATGAAGAGGAACATCTATAGTAGCCTTGCCCCAGGCCTTTCACATGACTTGGACTGAAGAGTTCTGCATGCAGCTCTTTCAGGATCCATGGAATGACTCCATTCCACCAGGAGTCAGAGACTGTCTCAGAGGCTGGCACATCTCTATGTCAGTAAACTTAGTACCTGCTGTACTACCTCCACCAATGAATTTTTGCATGATTAAAGATGTTCTTTTTTTGTAGTATAATTCTTGGGAATTCAGGACTACAGAAGTGTTCACATTCTTCCTCCTTCATTTATTTTCTTCCTTTTTCTTATTGGCTCACTTTTTATCAGTATCTTTGTCAATAATGTATTTGAAAGTGGTGACTGTCATTGTTTCAGTACACATTTTATAAAAAGGACTTCTGACCAACTTGGATAGGCCTTCCTCCTTTTTCTTTTATTTCCAAATTAATGAGTTAAAGAAAGCCTACTTATTTCTTGAAGTATGCTCCTGGTGTTTCCTGGGTATTAATTCACTTGATCTATCTTGTGAAGAAGGGGCAAAACTTGTTACCCTTAATTAACTGAGAAGAAAATTGTCATGTGGCACAGGTATGTGACATCTTTGTGTTCCCAGAGTCAACAAGGAACAGTCAACACTTTTAACTTGAACTTTATTGCTCTTTATGGTAAAAGCTGATCCTCAAGTCTCATTGACCTTCAGAAATATATGTCTACTTAATTCTGTGTTGGATGTTCTACCTGTGTGGCAAGTGACAAAGTCATGATGAAAAGCAAATAGGCCTGTTTGTAATGCCCCAAATACTAGACATGGGAGTGACAGAGTCAGACTTGAAACTTTCTAACTGAACTTTGAGTATCTCTAGCCCTCCTGGTCACAGACCTCCCCTGATAAATGTGTTATAACTGCTATTAATCAATTAGTCCTTTTCCTCTGAAGGGAATGGTACTTTTTATGTCCTGCTCTCCAATACTTTTTATTGATAGGTCTATGTGCGCTAAAGGGAAGGACAAGGAGTAGGATTTAAAACTGGAGCTAATGGAGCCCTGGAAGATAATAATCCTGAGTCAGTCATAATTATTTGCCTCAAAACATATATGGAGAGATCCAGCTGTATAGCGAGAATAAGGGCATCCGCAGACCCAGAGATGCCTATGAATGGAAGCTGGCAGTGGTTGTGTGGTAGTTTAAGATGGGGCATGAAGGGACGTCTTTTAGAGGGTAAAGTAATTGCTAATCTGTTCTCAGACATTTCTCAAAGTCAAAGAGTCTCAGGTTCCTACTTAACATACGGTGTCCAAGATTGTTTTGTCTTCTCTTAGAAAAATGATCTCTGGAGTGTCTATTCTAACTGAAAAAGTCACCAGGTAATGGCAGGGCAGAGGGGAGGGACAGATGGAAAGCACCTACTTGTCCTTTCCAGTCTCCCTTCTGTTGTCAGGAAGTGGCACCAAGAAGGCTCCAGGTTTGGGCTCAAACTCATTAATCTTTATTATAACCCTGGAGGTAAGTAGATGGCAAATACTATCTCTAGTTTGTAGACAGAAAACTGAGGTACAGAGAGGTTAAAGGATGATAATAACACAACTCCTAAATGGCAGAAATAGATAAGAAAAATCCTGGCCCCTTTGTGCCTTTGTTTCTTCCAAAGTAGCTTCCTCTTTTGTTGGGAAGACTAAGGAAAATGTCAACTTCCATGGTGGTGGGGTAGGCAGAGAGAGTGACACAGGATGCTGCTTCATTCAAGAAAATGCACTCACCCACAAACTTGTGGCCCAGCAGAGAGGAAATCAGCTTCTACAATAGCTTCCAAATAGCACCAGTCATTTCCACGTAAGGTAGTTTTCTTTTTCTTTTCTCTTTTGGATAAGGTCCTACTTGAGATAGGCACTTTATCCTTTATCCTGGTAAGGATCAAGCTGTTTTCAGGCTCTGAGTTTATGTTTTCTTAAAATTTGTCTTCAAGAGCAAAGTTGTAGAAACAACAGTGTAACCATTGGGGGTCAATGACACACTGTCTGGTTCTCAAGCCTGGGATTTTGTTACTTTTCTCACAATGCAGAAGAAGGTATGGAATAGTGTTGGCTGCAAGGGGAAGATTCAAGAAGTAGCCAAAAAGTCTCACTTCTATCAGATAAATATCTCTGTTCTATTTGTTAGCCAATACATTCCTTCACTGAAGGTTGACCACTTTGGATGAACCCAGGTAAAATATATTTTAGGCTTTCTCTTTTAAAATGTAAATTATCCCTGGAGTGATTATCAAACAATCAGACCTTATAATGAATTTCATTTTTTAAATCCTTCTGCTTTAGAATGGGCCACCAAGAAATGGCAATATTGTCATGGGGGAGGAATGGTTTTAGAGGAGTCTCTGCTCTGGAATAAATACCTAAAAAAGAAGTTGGTAAACAGAGGGCAGTACCAAGGATTTGCATACTTTAGGATGATGCTGGTTGTGGGGAAGACAGGATGAAGGCAGTTTTTCTACTTACCTGTTAGAGTCCCTTGCTGGTTTCTTGTTCAGATTCCTGCCATGTCAACTTGGTTTCTATCCCTTCTACCTTAGCCTCGGCACTACAGTCCATGAAGCATAACTTTGGTTTAGATGAACCATCTTGGTGACCACTGACTTTCTCCCTCTACTCTGAGCATTGATTGGCTCTAGGTAAATTGGTCCCTGTGTGAAATATGTACTCATATCTGAGGATTTCCCCTGACTGGACTCTATGTTTGAGGATTATTGGTTGTAGGGATGAAGCATAGGAGACCTTCAACAGCACCCTTGTTCCCTTCAGGCTCTACATCCCTTCCAAGGTTGAAGCATGGCCTGGAACTGAACTTTGGTGCCCTGGCTGTTAGGACTTACAACTTGTAAGAGACAGTTTCTAGTGCCACTTCGATGGACCCTTTCTTATACAATTAGTGCCTGAGAGTTTACTCTCCTTAAAACAGGTCTGTGGGTAGATATCCTTTGGCTCAAAGATAGGCTTGCTTCCTGTTCTGAGGAAAAGAGGTGTATATTTTAGGTTGAGGACTGATGTTGGAAGAGGAAAAGAAAGAAAGGGACTTCTTTGCTTCAGGGAAGAAAAATTACTACTAGGCCTCAAAGCCTTTTAAGTTTACAAGGAGAGGGTTTACGGTCTTGCTTTCTTTTTCTGATGGTCCCCAGGGCAGAATTCCAATGATATGAGGGATATAATTGTGTCTGAACCCAGGGGCTACAGTGACTCAAAAGAAAGGATAGTGAAAAGTCTGGGTATCTCTTAAACTGATGATTTCAATGAACACTCCAAAATTGTGCAATGGGGTTCAGAAGGCACAGAAAGAAGTCAAAACTATAAACAATATGACCAATACCATAGGAAAGCTGGGCTCACTAGTGTAAGCTGACCTTGCAAATTGGTACCACACAGGTTCAATTTGGCTCACACATGGTTTTTTTGGCCCACATGGCATATTTAAAATTTAGTTGACATATTTATTTTTAATTAGAACTATTGGAATTTCATTTAAATGTTTGTATTTCTGGCTTCTCTTGAAAAATGCAGATGGCCAGATAATGCCACCTGGTAATCGCTGCCTGGAATGGGGCAGCAGCTGACCTCTGCTCTCCAATTTTCACAGCCCTAGCTCTCCCATGGCATGAGAACAGGACCACCTCACCAGTCGGAATCACCTGCCTATATTCTGTAGGCATTTACATTTAGGACCCCTGATATAGGGTCACATGGTGTCTGCTAGGGAAGGACTGGGGTGACAAAGTCTGACTGAGTTAGTATGTTTGAGACAAAGCTAGTAAAAGACTATGAGGAGGTTGCAACACTGATCAGAAGGATTTCTATGGAGAAATGGAGACCAAAGCAGAGTCCCATAGCTGTTGGGGTAGAGGAGCAGGGCAGTCATATGAGACTGAAAACTTTGGTGGGACAATGTGTTTATATTGGTGGCTCTTACAGATGGAAAAGACAGTTTCCTAGTTGTACAATATGCACTGTACCACTGCACACCTGTCTAACCAGGGTGGGTGTGAGGGGATGGACAGAAGACTCAAATCATGTCATCTTTTCCTTCATCTTGTCCTATGGGTCAGCTCAGGTGTTTTCTTTCTTTCTTTATTTGGCACCACTTCACACGGTTAGATCATCTGATTTGGCCCGGCTGCTGTTTATGCTCAGCCTGCTTAGGGGTCTGGTGTCATCTCCAGTCAGCTCTGGGCACAGGGAAGGTGCCTTCTGAGTGGGCAGGCTTTGCTTTGACACCTTCTCAGCCAGCAGCTCTTGTTCCTCACCCTCCTTCCCCACTCTGGGGGTCTCTACTCCCTCCCCCTCCAACACTGCTGCAGTCCCCTGCTCTCCTGTGCTCGCTCTCTCTGCTTCCTGCATCTTCTCAGCCACCTTGGGTTCTGCTTTTCCCTCTGCTGATTGCTCGACCTCCTCAACTTCTTGTCCTCCCACCTGAGCATAGGAAGGCAATGTCTCTCTGTAAGCCCTGGACAGGGACCCTGTGCTCATCTTCTCCTCAAACTGACTGAAAGGCTTGGCAGAAAGTTGGCTGGTCTCCACCATGTTGACCTCAGTCAAAGGGAAATAGTGGGACACTATTTTCTCTTCTTCAAGGAGCTGGTAGCCCTTGGCTTTCTGGATGGAAGGGGCAGTGATGGAGTGGAGGGACTTTTCTGGAATCTCCCCCAGTGGCATCTCTACAGACCTCTTGAAGGCGGAATGGATCCCCTTCAGGCCAAGGTGGCTCATCTCCAGAACATTGAGGAAGAGGGACACAGAGGTCACAGACAACATGAACAGGATGAAGATGGTTTTCTCTGTGGGCCGTGACACAAAGCAGTCCACAACGTTGGGGCAGGGCCACCGGCTGCAGCGATAGAGAGGCAGGATCCGGAACCCGTACAGGAAGTAGTGGCCTACTACAAAGCCCACCTCAAAGAGGGTCTTGAAGATGATGTGGCAGATGTAGGTCCTCAGCAGGGTCCCCTCCAGCCGGAACTTCTTGGTGCCTTTGCTGCTGCTGCTACTCTTCCTGATGCTGCTTGGGTCAGGGGGCTGTGGGCCCCTCTCCCCCACGCTGCCTGCAGCCTGCTGGCACAGCTCCTCCGCCTCGCGCTCGTTGCGCTTCTCCTCCACCCGCACTTGGTGCATGGCATGGCCCACGTACACCAGGGATGGCGTGGAAACGAAGATGATCTGTAGCACCCAGAGGCGGATGTGGGATATAGGGAAGGCCTCATCGTAGCAGACGTTCTCGCAGCCTGGCTGCTGGGTGTTGCACACAAAGTCAGACTGTTCATCCCCCCACACAAACTCAGCAGCCGTGCCGAGGATGAGGATCCGGAAGATAAAAAGCACAGTGAGCCAGACTCGGCCGATGATCGTGGAGTGCTCATTCACCTCCTCCAAGATGTTCCCCAGGAAACTCCAGTCGCCCATTTATCACCCACCTGAACGAGGGAAAATACAAAAGCTGAGCTGTCGCATTGCAACCCCATGCCAGTCTCTACTAACCCTTGGGGTACCTCTCCTTTTCGAGTTGCTGGAACAATCCACGTGTCAATAACATCTATTGAGTGCTTCCTCTGTGCAGACTAGGACTAGGGTACAAAAGAGGCATGAAAAATTTGCTTCCATTACCTGTAAATTGGGTTTAATGGTAATACCTGTTCTCATTCACTTCATAAGCCATCTAAAAGGATAAATATGTATATAATAACCTGAACTCCACTCAAAATACGGATTCATTGTGGGCCATAAATAGAAATCCGTGGTTACAGGGAATTAAATCAAGACCATAGGCAAAACTAAGGTTCATGAAGCATAATATTAAGCTTTGTATTCCATGAGTACCTGGGCCCCCTATGAAACTGTACTTATGAAATTGTCAGTAGCTATCTTACTTTTGACTATATTGAGCTATATAATGATCATATGTTTGAAGGAAAGTGGAAGGAAACTGACATTTATTGAATATCTACTTTGTGATAGACCTTTGACTTTCCATTATTCCATTTAATTTGATCCAGCTAGGCTGTACTCTTCATGAGGATGTGGACTACACCTGTTTCATTCATAGCAAGGTACTCGGTGCATGTCACAGAGCCCAGCAAATAATGAGAGCTTGATAAGTGTTTGTTAACAAACTTGATTCCAACATAGAAGAAAACTGAGGTTCAGAGAGGTTAAATAAATAACCTATGATAATCTAATTAGCAGCAGTTCTGTCTGCCTGATTCCAAAGGCTGGGTCCTTCCTTTACATCACTGATATACACTGTCTGGGATTAGAGCTACACAGTTCTCCCATATTCTTGATTTATGTTTTCTTTTCTCCAGGTCGAAACCTGGACACCCTTCTTAATAGCTTACAAATTGAGAGCTGTATTTTAAAATTATTTTTATTATTCTTTTAAACCTAAGGAATGGAGAGAGTGCTTTGGGAAGGAATTGTGTTTTAGAGTGAGGAAGTTCCACTAGGACATTTTTAGTGTCCCACATAATGAAAGTTGTTAGGGTTTGTAACATGTGGTTATTTTAACAGAGCTAAAAATTGACCTGTAAATAACCATTAAACATGACAGTATATAATGCCTTAGCAACAGCAATGACTAATGTAAATGGAGTTGAAGTGACAGGGATGACGGATACAAACTGGGTTATTCATCCAGTGCAAGTCTGTTGTGTAAGCTAGTAACCTATGAAGGACTATGACCAAAACTTCCACCTCAATCTAGGATAGATGTTCCTCCAGCTTGGACATCTCTAGAGTTGCGGCTTTACTCATCCCTGCCCTTCTGATGGATGCTGTTCTGGGCTTTTTCCATCTATGTCCTACCCCATAGGATCAGAAGTTACATGAGGCCAAAGGAACATGCCCACTGCTTTTAATGACAGTGATATTTGTTAAACACTTGAATGAGTGATGAGAAGTGGTATCTTAAATTAGGTGTGATTTTCATCTTTAGGAGAGGTTAAACAAAATGGCATCCTGAAACCTCCTTCCAACCTGTGATTTGGAGCTTGACCAGGCAGTACTTGGTTGCCAACACTGATTGCAGGTGTGAGCGATGCCTAGCCTGTGCTCTCAGGGTACACAAAACAGCTATCTGCTTCTTGTTGGAGAGCAGAGGACATTGCTTTTCTTGGAGATCAGAAACTCTCAATAAAGTGAGGCATCCAAGAGTAGATTCTTTCCTCCTGGGAAGATAAGAGCTGCTGTGGCATTACCAGTCATGACTCTGGCATTGGGAAGGGTCCCTTGTAGGAATGAAGAATTGAGAGTAAGAGAGGGTCCTCTACTCAGAACCAGTAGTTCAGAATCTCAGTTGCATGGATCTAGTTATACTTCTGCTGATAACACTCCTCAAAGTGCAGTTAAATCTAGTGCTTCCCCTGTAAAGAGTGGCAGCCATTCACATTGTCTTCACAATCATGTAAGAAGCCCAAGCATAAATCCAATTGGTGCTAGAGAAAACAAAACTCAGATTTTCTTATCAGATAGTTAATTCTAACATTCATGTTAAAACAACAACTATATATTTTACTGTAATAAGATCAAGTCTGGCATCAATGTACTCTAAATCTAGTTTTGCTAATATCTTTTCCCCATTGATATATCAACTCTGTTTTGAAACCTTACTTATATTGTATGTACCATATTAGTCCTTTAGGATTTCTGTGTGTATTTCACTCATGTACCCACATAAGTGTGTGAGGCAAGCCCATGCTTTCAGGACTGTATGTCTATAGTCTTGTTTTTGCTGTTAGGACAAAAGCTCTCGAGGGCAGGTACCATTTTGTCTTCATCTTCCATGAACCATCATGATGCAGAACAAAGACCATCACAGAGTGGGAGCTCCATAGACCCCAGTGGATGGGACCAATAGTCATTGTCTGAAATCTGAAAATTTCAATCTCTGAATGCCTGTAATACCAGCATTATTTACAGTCTGGAGAACTTGAGTCCTCTTTGTTGCAGGTAGCAGCGGGGAGATTGAGGACTTGCAAAGAAATGGCAACTACTAAAAAAGGATAGTAAATTTTTCCAAAACTTGCTGTTTTAAGACACTGTTTGTATAAGACCAAACGAGTGTCATGACACATGTTCATGACCCATGAAGACTCTCCTGACTACCCCATTTTTAATTTCCAAACTCAAGCAAGACAGGTAGTCTCTTCCACACCCTACCCTGCAATGCTAGCATTGTTTGAGTGTTTTTTTAAAGTCTAATTACATATTTCTTGTAACAATGAAAGGAGAGAAACTAACTTAGGACAAAGTTTTTTTTTAATTCCATGCCAGTGAAACAGACCAACTATGCTGTTAAGGAGAGAAGCCTTAGAGGTGCTAAGGAAAAGTGCCTCAAGTTCCTGATGTCTAACAATTAAAATTACACTTAAAGGAAGTCAGAAAAAACTGTTTCACTGGAGCAGAGAGAAATGTAAACCAAAGGAAGAATATTTCTCTTCTTTTTTTTAAAGATGCAATTCCCTGTTTTCTTTTTGCCTGTGAAAATTTAGTGAACAAATTACAAATAGAAACTAAACAGCAGAGTTCAATTTCCACCCCCATGGTGGAAACCTTAGGATTTGGTAACCCTTATCAATTTATAAATTATATGATTTCACATATCTTATTTCAGTCCTTATAACATCCTGTGAACTAGGTCAGTGATTTTCAGACCTGGATTTCACAGACTAGTACAATAACAACAAAATAGAGTGACCAACATAGGGCTGCTGACTTCTTATTTTTCCAAGCGAGGACATAAAAATAAGAAACATTAAATCACCAACTATGAGTACAGTCCATTTTCACCATCATTTCATAAAAGGGGAATTTGAATACCACAAAACTAGAAAAATCATAATTTCAGAATGAAAGATAGGTCTTTAAATCAAACACATTTAACTTGGTGAAAAATTTACTATGTTGTTTACTACATCATTTTCACATTTTTATCATAGGCTGCTGAAAAATTCATTTGGACTAGAACTGGCAGGTCCACAGATGGATGTTCGAGAACTAGTGAATTAGGCATCATCAGCCCCCATTACCAGGGAGGAACCCAAGCTAGGAGGTAAAATAAGATGACTCAGCTAGTGAGGGCAGAGGTGGGATGTGGGTCCTGGCTCTCCAGCAAGGAGCCCAGGGCAATTTCCAGTATAGCACAGATTTCCCCTGGTTTTGAAGAGGCAGAATAATGCATATACATCTGTGTTAACAAGCTGCCCGAAGAATTAGATGGCCACTTAGCACTCCAGTTGACAAGGGACAGTAAATGTGCCTCCATTCATGTATCTAGAGTAGCTACTTAGCCAGCAACTCCCACAGAGAGACAACAGAACCTACTCCCAGGAAGAGTTTTACAGTTCTTAACCAGACCCATTCCTGTGATCCATGAAACACTCCAACATTGAAAATTCTGAGAGTGAAGCTTCCCCTACCCCCACAGCCCTCAGTAGTTATTATTATTACTTCCATTGCAGAATTTGAGTGCAAAAGTGCAAAACTGTATCATAAACATCAAATACTTAGTTTAGGTCCCTCTGGATTCCTGGAGGCATGTTTATTCATTCTGAAAAATGAAAAGACCTTAAAAAGTCAGGTTGTAATTAAATATGGACATCCCTGACTCCTTTCCCCATTCCTACCTTCCTTTCCCTTCCACACCTCTGCCAACTCTTCTGCTAATTCCAAGAGGGTTTTCAGAACTGAAGTCCAGTCATCCCCATTCAAAATTGAACTTTAGTGGCAACCTTTTTTTCCTTTTGGAGAAGCTCAGGAATGGCCCTTCAATTAGGCTAGGAAAGAAGTGGGGATGTGGGTAGGGGGAATAGGAAGGCTGCAAACTAATATCGCCCAAAGAAAACTTGCCAATAGGAGTAGAATCCCCCGGAGAAATACGTGTTCTCTTTTTCCCTTGGTGCTCAGTAGCAAAATGGCTACGTTGACCTCTTTCCTTCAGTGCATAAAAGCCCCACCTTCTACTTCTCTACCCCACCCCTGCTGTGCTACATGACTGAGCAGATATGACTGGATTGGCTCTGATGAGTAGGTTTTACTGTCCAGCAATATTTTAAGCTCCCAGCCAGACAGCTTTTATGAAGGGAGGGATGTTTGGAAAACAATAGGAGATAGAGAATGGGAGAGCTATGTTGGGCACTGAGGGGAGGAGGGCAGGGTAAGCTAATGTGGGAAAGCTTAGGTGGGGCTTTTACAGCCTCCAAAAGTTTCTTTTAGCAGAAGACAGATCCTCTATAGCAGGAAGGCATCTCTCCAGGGGCATGAGTCCAGGGGTATTTTCTCAATGTCTCATCACCAGCTTAGGGAATCTTAGGGATGTAGGGGTAGTAAGAGGTCACCTGTGTGCATCCCTCTGCTCTGAACCAGACTGTGCCAAAACCACCCCAGAGAGAGGCTGATTTTTGTCAAAAGATGGTATTTCATCCTCCATTCGTGGTTTGTTCTTGTGTCTCATAACTTTTGGCAGGACAGTCTCTCTCTTTGAAAAGGGGCCTCACTACTCCAAAGAATTATGGCACCATTTGTCAACGTTATAACATTTCCCACCTAGTTTCACTCGTAAATACAAATACTTTTGAGGGGATTCTGCACCATCAGCTATTAGTTTTAGATTTCTGCTCCTTCATCTGTGAAATGGGTGTATGAGATTTTTGCTGACCAAGAGACTCTTGAATGACATACCAATGTGGCTTAATAAGGAGTGATGCCTACCTCTGAGGCCCACTCCCTTCTCTCTATGTGGGACTGACTATTGCAGTAGTACCAAAAGATGGTTGTTTTGATCACATCTTAAGAACCAAGAATTGGGACATTTTATTCTACAAGTTTATTTGTGGAACCAATGGAGCAAAAATAGTTGAAACTGGGATTGTTTATGGAGATCTGCAATGTATGACTATTAAACTGAAGGCAATTTTAAGGGTTAACAGCAAAAAAAATCTATGCCCTGCCCCATTTCTTGTTCTTTCTGGTGTTATGAGCACATTGCACTTGATGGTGGCAATTTGAAGGAGGATGGTACTGATGTTGAGTGAGTCTCAAATTTCATTTTTATTAAAATGTTCAGTACCCCACAGTTTTATTTACTTTAGGATTTGAATTTCTTTTGAACTTCTTAGTTTGAGGACCCACACTGACTGAGGGCAATGCCCTCTAGGGAATCCCTCAGTTAAAAACAGCTGGTCAAGGCTGTTCCCCAGTATCAGTGAGGTAAGAAGTCAGAGAAGAGAAGGAAGAAATGTAGTCATTCTTTTGAGAACATTCAGTAAATGTCAATTCCTGAAGCTTGTGCTTTCCCTGAGACATTCTAGAACCTACAAAGCTTCTTTTCAAAGTGAACTTCTCCCATCCAGGGATGCCCAGACCAACTTGGTTAGTGTGGTTGGTAGCCTCATTTCCTGACATCATCGTGTGAGAGATGGTAGAAGAGTACAAGTTTGAGTCTGGAAAAACAGGGAATATCAATAGAGCCCTGAACCAATGACAGTCTCTCAGGCTTGGTTGCCTAGCTTTCTAATTTAGTGTTTTCTCTTCTCGTTTACTCTGCTGACATTGAAGACACTCTACTAATAATGCCCAAATGATTGCATTATTTGTATTGTCAGTTATTCTGTTTTCAGCTGGAAAGTCCTTGAAAATATAAACACTTAATTCCATACCTCTTGAGGAATGTTTTTAAAGAGATTGGGAGAGAGGCTCATTTTAGCTATTGCTGAGAATTGAGTTGCCTCTTCCTATCAGGAATCAGAGTCAGTTGCTCAGGTTTTTCAGAGGATGAATTCCCATGGTGGCCGCATTGTTTCATTTGTTGTAAAGAAATCTCTACAGTCTAGAACATGAGATTCCCCACATTTAAATGCAAATCTGATCATATAGAATAGGTTATTAAATTATTGATATTTTGGATAATCTAATGGTAGCCTTCTTTTGCTAGGGTATGTTTTGGAAATAATGGAGTAGTTTTGTGTGCAAAGATAAGACCTAGCTCTGGATGTGGCTCTTTTGCTTCCTATTTGTGGGCAGCTTGCTCAGCCTCTCTGAGCCTCAGTTTTCTCATCTGTGAAACAGAGATAATAATAACTGCCCTTCCTGTTTTGTGAAAAAGACTTTTGACAATAATGGCTAATGATCTAACTCATGCAATGCTGCAAATCCCTGTCACTTGTTGGTTATGTTTGCTCTGATCTCTTCCCCCTGAGTAAGGCTGTGTTCTCTGCTGCACGGTCATGGGTTGGTTTGTTTTTAAGTGTGGCTTGACCAGGGTCATACATTCCCCCTTTCTAGAGGGAAAATGCCAGAACTTAGAAAGACCAGAAGAGGTCATTGGCCCCAACCCCCTCATTTTATAAATGAGGAAACCGAGGGTCAGGGTGAAAATGACACCCTGAAATCATGGCACAGCTCTGAGGCCCGGGTGTATTATATATTAGGTTAGAAAGGGTTAAGTTCTAACAAAAATGAAAAGTACGGCAGATGGAGGGATGTGGTGTTCATGCACAGCTCACTGAGAAGATGAGGTTTGGGCAGGCTTTGAAGAAGGTGAAGGAGGGAGCTGCGAGGGAGTAGGGGGAGGAGCAATCCAAGGCAAAGGCTGTCAGCAGCCAGAAGGCCAGCAGGGCTGAAACAGAGCTGAAGAGGACAAAAATGGTTGTGAAATGTAATTTTTGTCTCTTGTTTATCCAGTTATGGTTTATTTTTCCACACCTTTTGAAAAGTCCAACAATATCAGCAAATGAGATACTACCCAGCATCTGATGTGCAACTTTGCCCTTTCCATCTACCACAGACTTTCGCTGAGACTATGTGCCTGGCACTGCTGGGAACAGGGATGGATAAGACACAGAGCCCATGGTGATGCCTGGCCCATGGAGTATGCAAAGAGGCCTCATGAACATGTGCTCAAGGAGAGGGGCGATGGTGAGGAAAGTAGTCTCCCAGCCCTGAACCCTGTGATCTGACCTTAGGGCTGGACCTCCATCTTGTAGGAAACTGAACATGGAAGTGGTTAATGCCAGCTGCCTGATTTTGTCAAACTGACATTGCCTCACCTCATTTTTCTCTTGTGAAAAATGGGAATCAGTGGCTACTTCAAAGAGTTGCAGTGATGAAATAAGACAATGTGTATAAAATTGAGTTTAGTGCTTGGCACATAGTAAGAACTTGGTAAATAGTAACTGTGATACCATTATTAGAAAGAAGGTTTGGATACTATTGGAGAAAGATGAAGTGTTCTTCCCTTCACCAGCGCAGGGATCAATACCTGCTTTTTCTTGTTTGTACCACTTGGAGAGGGCCAGGAATTGAGCTACAGCCCTCTCTCTTCCTTTTCCCTGGCTGATTTGGTTGTGAGCCACAGATTCTTCATCACGGCCTTTTGGCTGAGGTGCAAGGGCTCCTGTGCCCTGAGGGGCACAGGGTGGGCTGCACTGGGGAATAAGGGACACTTTCACTTGGTGGGGGATTTCCCACACAGAGGAGTTATCAGGATAAAACTGGGCCCTCTATTGAACTGAGCAGCTCATGCATGAGAACAGACTGTGACAATTCTGTAGAGCACAACCCCTTGGTCTGGGCTTCCCTTGCTAACAAAGTTATCTTTCCCAATCTGCTTAGGCAGAAGGGAGACACACTCCCTTCCTTGTGCTGAGCACACAGAGCAGTCAGGATCCAGGCCTGACTGGGTCTCAACTGTCCCCTGACTTGTCCCCTGTCCCTGCTAAAAGTCTTGGGCTCTCCTTAGCTGTCCGATCACCTTGAAGAGAGGGAAGCACAGGCCGCAGAAGCTGGCATTGACCAGGAGTGAGACTATGGTGCCTCAGGAGGTGTGGAGAGAACATTTCAGAAGAGGGGTAGGGAAAGAGGCTGCTATAGCCTAAAGTCCACTGGGGTGGGAGCAGTTATTGAGGCTCTAGGTCAGTGGGTCTCACATTGTGGTTCCCCAGACCGGCAGCACCAACGTCACTTAGGAACTTGTTAGGAATGCTAACTGCCTAGTTCAGGGGTGTCCAGCCTTTTGGTGTCTCTGGGCCACACTGGAAGAAGAGTTGTCTTGAGCCACATGTTAAATACATAAACACTAACGAAAACTGATGAGCAAAAAAAAAAAAAAAAAAAAGATATAAAGTAAATTTATGATTTTGTGTTGGGCCATGGTCATATCCATACTGGGCTGCATGCAGCCTGCAGGCCACAGGTTGGACACGCCTGCTAGTCCTATCCCGGTTCTCCTGAACCAGAAGTTCTGGGGATGGATTCCAGAAAACGGAGTTTACAAGCCCTCCAGGTGATCCTGATGTCTGCTAAAATTGTAGAAACCCTGCTAGAGGTAGCCCCAGCTACTGAAATTGCTCTTCCTGGCTCCAGTGTCCAGAACTTTTTTATTACAGCTCTCCCCCACAGCCCCCTGCACTTCCAGACACTGCCACCAAGACAGGGCTGTTTACACATTTCTTTGGGTCCATCAGAAAAAACAAAAAACAAACAAACAAAAAACCCTTGTGGACTTTCTTTTTGTCTTTCAGCTGCTATAGTAGCCCATCCTGCATATATATTATACATCAGAAAGAGAGAAAAAGAATTTTGTACATACATGATGTGTGCATCAAGATTGAGGGGTAGGTACTTTTATTTCCATTTTATTGAGACTCAGTGAGGTTAAGTAATTTGCTTCCAGTCAGAAAAAAAAGATGGGGGGGACAGGGCCAAACTGGAACCAACTTTTCTTAACTCCAAAGCCCATGTTTGCTTTGGCTGCCAAGGTTGTCTCCTTTCAATTCTACAGTGCTGAACTTTCAGAGCCTTAGGATCTCTGGTCTTTGTGCTAATCAGTTAACATGTGGGGTGTTAAAATTATTTTTGTCCTGAAAAACCAACACAGCTGCAAATATTTGTATGGCACAAATACTTGCACATTAATCTCTCCTTACCCCCTTCTTTCTATTTAATCATCACTGTGACTATGTTTAACAGTTTGGTCTGTGTCCTCCCAGACCCTTTTCCTATGCCTATATGTATATGAGATTAATGCATTCTATAATATTGGGTGACTTGCTTTTTTCAATTAATATGTAGTGGTGATCTTTGCAGTACATATAGATCAAGCTCATCCTTTTAATGCCTGCAGTAGTATTCCAAAATAAGGACATCTTATAAATTTGTTAAGTCTGTTTTCTGTTGAAGGGCACTTAGGTTGCTTCCTTTTTTTTTTTTTTTTTTGCTATTTAAGACTTTAAAAATATGAAACACCAATATGCACATATTTTTGAATACATGTAGGAATATTTTTGGAGGATGTATCCTTAGAAGTAGAATTAATTGTTCAAAAGACAAGTAAAATTTAAAAGTTGATCGGTACTACCAATTGCTCTCAAAACAGACTGTGCTAGACTATACTACTGATAAAGCTTATGCAAAGGCCCTTCATGATATATTCTTACCATCACCAGCTATTGTCCATCTTTACATTTTTTGACGATGGGGTGGACAGAAAGTATCATGTCTTTTTTTCCTTTTTACATTGAATTTATTGGGCTGACATTGATTAATAAAATTATATAGGTCTTAGGTGTACAAGTCTATAATACATCATCTGTATATTGTATTGTGTGTTCACCACACCAGGTCAAGTTCCTTCCATCACCATTTGTTCCCACTTCTTTACCTCCTCCATCCCCTTTTCCCTCTGGCAATCACCATACTATTGTCTGTGTCTATGGGTTGTTTTTTCTTTTTTCTTAATCATGTTATTTTAATTTGCATTTTCCTCCAATTACTAGAGAGATGGAACGACTCTCGTACATTTACTAGCCATTTGCTTTTTTTTCTCTGAATTGTCTAATCATATTCTTTGCTCATTTTGGTGAGTTGTTAGCCTTTTTTCCTGTTGATTTATAAGCTTGTTTTATATAGACTATAGCTATTATCCCTCTGTCACACGTTATAAAAAATTTTCAAACTATCACTTGTAACTTTTAGTATGTTTTGCTGTACAGAAGATTTATATTTTTATCTAATCGAATCTGTCATTTAAAAATATATGGTTTCTTGCCCTCACAGGTGTGGATCAGTGGGTTGGGCATTGTCCCCAAAACTGAAAGGTTGCTGGTTTGATTACCTGTCAGAGCACTTGCCTAGGTTATGGTTTGCTCCCTGGTAGGGGATGTGCAGGAGGCAATGAATTGATATTTCTCTCTCTCTTTCTTCTTCCTTTCCCTCTTCTAAAAATATTCAGGAAATAAATATTAAAATTTATGGTTTCTTGACTTTGTACCTGGCTTAGAAAGATCTCTATATTGTGTTAAAAGTCAGGAAAACAGTTATAAAAAAAATTTGCCAGAGTAGTTTCTGTTTCAGTTTAGCATTTAAGCCTGGATTCTTGAAAACAGTTGTCAGAGCAATATGAGTATCACCTAGTCTCCTCCTAGGTTTTAGCCTCTGTTTTTTACTGGTCTTTTATTTTAATAATAAAGAAGTTACATAAACTTATTTTATTTTTAAAATTTATTTTTATTATATTTGTTCCATTACCATTTATCCAGCTCATACCCTCTTCCACCTCCACCCACCCCACCTCCCCAGCCCCTGCAATCACCACACTGTTTTCCATGTCCTTGAGTCCTTTTTCTTTCTTGCTCGATTCCTCTACCCCCTAACCACCCTTTCCTGCCCCAGAGAGCTGTCAGCATGCTCTCTCTGAGTCTGTCTCTATCTTTCTTGTTAGTTCAGTTTGTTTATTAGATTCCACATATGAGTGAAATCATATGGTATTTGTCTTTCTCTGACTGGCTTATTTCACTTAGCATAATGTTCTTCATATCCATCCACGCTGTCACAAAAGGCAAAATGCTCTTTTTTATGACCTTGTAGTATTCTATTGCGTAAATGTACCATAGTTGTTTTATCCTGATGGACACCTGGAGTGCTTTCAAATCTTGGCTATGGTAAATGATGTTGCAGTACATAGAGATGCTTATATCCTTTTGAGTTAGTGTTTTGGGTTTCTTTGGGTAAATTCCCAGAAGCAAAATCAGTGGGTCATAAGGCAGTTCCATTTTTAATTTTTGAGGTAACTCCATACTACTTTCCACAGTGGCTGCTCCAATCTGCATTCACACCCACAGTGCAGAAGAGTTCCCCTTTTTCCACATCCTTGCCAGCACTTGTTTGTTGATTTATAAATGAGAACCATTTTGGCAGGTGTGAGGAGATATCTCATTGTGGTTTTAATTTGAATTTTTCTGATGATTAGTGACATTGAGCATCTTTTCATATGTCTATTAGCCATATTGTATGTCTTTTTGGAGAAGAGTCTATTCAGGTCCTTTGTCCATTTTTTAATTGGATTGTTTATTTGGTGTTGAGTTTTGTAAGTTCTTTACAAATTTTGGATGTTAACACCTTATCAGATGTCTTGGCAAATATGTTCTCCCATTCAGTGGGTTGTATTTTTGTTTGTGATGTTTTCCTATGCTGTGCAAAAACATTTTAGTTTGATGCAGTCCCATTTGCTTATTTTTTCTTTTGTTTCCCTTGCCTGAGGAGATATATCAGAAAAAATCTTGCTATAAACAATGTCTGAGATTTTACTCCTTATGTTTTCTTCTAGGATTTTTATGGTTTTGGGTCTAACATGTAAGTCTTTAATCCATTTTGAATTTATTCTTGTGTGTGGTGTAAGAAGTTGATCTAGTTTCATTTTTCTGCATGTATCTGTCCAATTTCCACAACACAATTTATTGCATAAACTATCTGTATGTGCTTTCTTTCTCTGTAAAATATTAATAGATTATAAAGGTGTGGATTTATTTCTAGGATCTCTAGTCTATTCCATTGATCTGTGTCTGTTTTTATGCAAGTATCATGCTGTTTTGATTACTATGGCTTTACAGTATAGTTTGATATTAAGTAGCATGATTCCTCCAGCTTTGTTCTTTCTCAATGCTTCTGTTGCTGTTTTGGAACTTTTGTAGTTCCATATAACTTTTTGAAATATTTGTTCTAGCTCTGTGAGATATGACATTTGTATCTTGATGGGAATTGTGTTGAATGTATAGATTGTTTTGGGGAGTATGGACATTTTAATGATGTTAATTATTCCTATACATGAACATGGTATGTGCTTCCAGCTATGTCTATCTTCTTCAATTTCTTTCCTCAGCATCTTATAATTTTCCAGGTGCAGGTCTTTTAGGTTCTTGGTTAGATTTATTCTTAGGTATTTTACTATTTTTGAAGCAATAGTGAATAGGATTGTTTTCTTACTTTCCCTTTCTTATAGTACATTATTGGTATACCAAAATGCAACTGATTTCTGGATATTAATTTTGTATCCTGCTACTTTACTGAATTCATTGATCAGTTCCAGTAGAATTTTGGTGGAATCACTAGGGTTTTCTATGTACAGTATCATGTAATCTGCAAATAAAGACAGTTTTACTTCTTCCTTTCTAAGTTGAATATGTTTTATTTCTTCTCCTTGTCTGATTGCTATGGCTAGGGCTTTCATTATTATGTTGAATAAGAGAGGTGAAAGCAGATATCCCTATCTTAATCCTTATCTTAAGGGGAAGGATTATAGTTTTTGGCTGTCGAGTGTGATGCTGGCAGTGGATGTGCCATATATGGACTATATTATGTTTAAGTGTGTTCCCTATATTCCCACTTTGCTGAGAGTTTTATCATAAATGAGTCCTTGATTTTATCAAGTGCTTTTTCTGCATGTATTGATACGATTATGTGTTTCTTACCTTTCATTTTGTTTATGTGGTGAATCACATTTATTGACTTGTGAATATTGTACCAACTTTGTATCCCTTGAATAAATCACACTTGATCATAATGTATGATCTTTGTGATGTATTGCTGTATCAGATTTGCCAATATTTTGTCGAGATTTTAGCATCTATGTTCATCAGCGATATTGGTCTACAATTTTTTTTAATAATGTCTTTATCTGGTTTTGGAATTAGGGCAATGCTGGCTTCATAAAATGAGCTTGTTAGTCTTCCCTCCTCTTGAACTTTTTGAAGTAGTTTGAGGAGCATGATGTTAGTTCTCCTTGGAATGTTTGGTAAATTCACCTATGAAGCCATCTTGTCCAGGACTTTTGCTGGGAGTTTTTCATTATGGCCTCAATTTCACTAGGTACAATCTGTGCATTCAGATTCTTTGATTTTTCCTGATTTACTTTTGGAAGATGGTACTTTTGGAAGAGGAATTTATCCATTTTGCCCAGGTTGTTCAAATTTCTTACAATCTTTTGTATTTCTTTGGTATCAGTGTTACTTCTCCTCTTTCATTTCTGATTTTATTTATTGGGCCTTCTTTCTGTTTTTCTTGATAAGTCTTGTTAAAGTTTATCAATCTTGTTTGTCTTTTCAGAGAACCAGCTCTTGGATTCATTGATCATTTGCATTGTTTTTTTTTTTTAGACTCTCTTTCATTTATTTTTGCTCTGATCTTTATTATTTCCTTCCTTCTACTTACTTTAGGCTTTTTTTGTTGTTCTTTTTCAAGTTCCTTTAAGTGTAAAGTTATATTATTTATTTTAGCTTTTTTTTTATTTCTTGAGACAGGCCTGTAAAGCTATGAATTTCCCTCTTAGGATAGCTTGCTCTGTGTCCCACAGATTTTGGGTTGTTGTGTCCTAATTTTCATTTGTTTCAACGTATCCTTTAATTTCTATCTTGATTTCATTGTTGACACATTTGTTGTTTAATAACATGCTATTTCATTTCCATATCTTTGAGTATGTTTTCAGTTTTTTTCTTGTCATTGATTTTTAGTTTCATAGCATTATGGTCAGAGAAGATGCTTGATATGATTTCAATCTTCTTAAATGAACTGAGACTTGTGTTGTTACATGTGGTATATCCTAGAAACTGTTCCATGTGCACTTAAAAAGAATGTATACTCTGCTGCTTTCAGATGAAATACTCTGAATATATCAACTAACTCCATTTGATATAGTGTGTTATTTTAAGCCACTGTCTCCTTGTTGATTTTCATTTTAAAAGGTCTATATATTAAAGTCAAGGTATAGTGTTAAAATGCCCTACTATGTCTGTATTTCTGTTGACCTCTACCTTTATGTCCATTAAGATTTGCTTTACATGTTTAGGTTCTTCTATATTGGATGCATAAATGTTTACTAGGGATATGTCCTCTTGTTGGATTGTTCTATTTATCAGTACACAGTGTCCTTCTTTGTCTCTTACTACACCCTTTGTTTTCAAGTCTATTTTATGGGATATAAGTGTAGCTACATCAGCTTTTTTTCCATTTCCATTTGCATGAAATATTTTTTCCATTCCTTTATTTTTAATCTGTGTACATCTTCATTCTGAGGTGGGACTCTAGAAGACAGTATATATGTGAGTCCTGTTTTCTTATCCACTGAATCCTATGACTTTTGTTAGAGCACTTACGCCATTTACATTTAAAGTGATTACTGAGGGGGTGATCAAGATGGTAGAGGAGTGAATGGAAGGCACACTGACCTCTCAGGAGCAATCTGGAATTGCAACTAAATTGTGGAGAAATCACCCGGAACAAAAAACTGAACAATAGCGAGAGAGAAGACATAACCTTGGACAGACAGAAGAATCAGTTCAGCACAACCCAACTAGTAAGGAGTGCAGCTGAGACATGAGAAGACTGGCTGGGCGCCCTCAGGTGGCAACACCAGAGGGATATTTAAGTGGCCAGTTGGTTCTATCTGAGAAGAGTGGGGTTTAAACCATAAGTGGGGATCCCCAGCCCACAGTCCCAGAGCCCAAAAAGTACACAGGTAACAGTCAGCTGCGAAAAGCAGCAGGGTTGCTCTCTGCCAGAACAGGTGGCTGGAGACTAAAAGAGCTGATTAAAGGGCCAATGCATAAATTTTCATTTGCAGCCACTTACCCTGGGCTCTGGCAAAGGCGGGGTAGAGTGAACTGGAGACACCTGAGGAAAGACTGGGGACAGAGGTTTTGAGGAGAGAACTGAGAGAGTAGCCACCAGGATCCTGGTGCTGAGTCATCCCCCATGAAGCAACAGCCACCTTGCTCAGGCGGACCACTCCTCTGAGCTGCAGCAGCCTGAGAAAAACAATAGGCCTGCCCCTGGGAGGGACTCTGCCCTGGCCCTGTGGTGCTTAAACCTAACTGCTGAGTGCAGAGTGGCAGCCACAGACAGTAGATCCCTGCAAAGGCTGCATGTGGGGAGCAGAGTGGACTAGAGATGCCTGAGGAGAGGCAGGGGATGGAGGCTTTGAGGAGAGAACTGAGAGAGTAGCCTCCAAGATCCTGGTACTGAATCATCTCCTCATAAGGCAGCAGCCATTGAGCTCACAGAGACCACTCCCCTCTGAGCAGCAGCAGCCTGAGGGGAAACATTAGCCCCACCGCAGGAGGGATTCTGCCCTGCCCTATGGTGTTAAAGACTGACTGCTGAGCACAGAGTGACTAGATTAACAATGGAAGAAGATGGTCACAGATAGTAGATCCCAGGAAGTCTCAAACAGACTGCCTAAGGTCAGAAGGGGTCAACATCTGACTTCACTAGAGGTAGATCCAGAAAGAAAAAAGAGCAGTAAATACTACAGGCTACTGAGGTGGAATTTACTGGTCTTCTTCATGATTTACAATATTTTCTTTACTTGATAGCTCTTTAGCATTCATTTTTTGTCCACCATGTTGGTGCATAGTGTCACTAGATTTTATACTACAGTTTATTTCTCTCCTTTCTTGTAACAGTCTTAATCTCTTTACAGCCTTATTAATACTGGTTCATTTGCAATTGATAGTAGGATTGTGGGGGAGGGCATATTTTTGTGGTCATGGGTTTGTTTCCTGGGCTTTGTGGTTTTGCTCTGGCAGCCAAATAATGGGAAGACAAAGAAACAACCCACAACTGAAAGGAAAGGAGAAATCCCCAGAAAAACTACTAAAGGAAATAGAGGCAAGTAAACTATCAGATATTGAGTTCAAAGCAATGGTTATAAGGAAGCTCAATGAACTCAGTGAGCTCAGTGAGAATTACAAAATACTACAGGGAAACTATGAGGAACTTACTGCAAACTATATCAGCATGAAAAAGAACATAGAAACTATCAACAAGAACCAAGAGGAAATGAAGACTACAATTTCTGAATTGAAGAACACAGTAGAAGGAAGCAAAAGCAGGCTAGATGAAGCAGAGGATCAAATCAGTGAGCTGGAGGATATGGTAGAAAAAAACTCCCAGAAAGGGCAAGAAAGTAAAAAAAGACTCAGAAAGAATGAGGAGGTGTTAAGGGAAATTCAGGACAACATGAAATGTAATAATATCTGTATAATGGGAATACCAGAGGGAGAAAAAGAGGAGCAAGGGGTAGAAAACCTGTAGGAAAAATTGATGATGGAAAACCCCCCTAATTTGAGGAGAGCAAAAGTCACATGAGTCCAGGAAGCACAGAGGATCCCAATCAAGAGGAACCCAAGCAGACCCACTCCAAGACACATCATAATTAAAATGGCAGATATCAAGGACAAAGAGAAAATCTTAAAGGCAGTAAGGGAGGAACAGGAAGTAAAATACAAGGGAGGCACAAAAAGGCTAGCAGCTGACTTCTCCACAGAAACACTACAAGCCAGAAGGGAATGGCAAGAAATATTCTGAGTAATAAAGCACAAAGGCCTGCAACCATGGCTACTCTACCCAGCAAGGCTCTCAATTAAAATGGAAGGCGAAATAAGGAGTTTCTCAGACAAAAGAAGGCTAAAAGAATACACCTCTACTAACCAGCCTTGCAAGATGTGCTAAAGGGACTGCTTTAAGAAGATGAATAAAAGAGCAAGAGAGTGAGGGACACAAGTACAAAGGGAAAAAATGAATAAGTACCTATCAACAATAACTTTAAATGTAAATGGATTAAATGTTCCAATTGAAAGACATATGGTAGCTGAATGGATAAGAAAACATGACCTTCCCATATGCTGCCTACAAGAGATCCACCTCAGAACCAAAGACTACACAGACTGAAAGTAAAGGGTTGAAAAAAAATATTCCAAGCAAATGGACAGGAAATAAAAGCCAGGGTTGCAATACTTATATAAGACAAAATAGACTTCAAAATAAAGGCCGTAAAAGAGACCCAGAAGGACAGTTCATAATACTCAAAGGAAGAGTCCATCAAGAAGACATAAACATTGAAAACCTATATGCATCCAACATAGAAGCACCCAAATATATAAGGAAAATCCTGGAGGACTACAAGAAAGATATAGACAATAACATCCTTATAGTAGGGGATTTTAATACCCCACTGTCAACAATGGATAGATCATCCATACAAAATATCAACAATGATATTGCGGAACTGAATGATGCATTAGATCAAATGGCCTTAATTGATTTATAAACATTTTATCCCAAAGAACCAAACTACGCATTCTTCTAAAATGCACATGGAACATTTTCAAAGATAGACCCACATGATAGGACACAAAACAGGCTGCGACATATTTAAGAAAATGGAAATCATATCAAGCATTTTCTCAGGCCACAAGGGCTGAAAACTCCAAACGAGCCTCAAGGAAAAGACTCAAAAACATTCAAACTCATGGAGACTGAATAGCATGCTATTAAACAATGAATGGGTCAATAATGAGATCAAGGAAGAAATCAAAAAGTTTCTGGGAACAAATGAAAATGAACCAAAAACGATTCAAAACCTATGGGACACAATGAAGCCATGTCTTAGGGGGATGTTCATAGGAATACAGGCCTACTTCAAAAATATAGACACATTTCAAATAAACAACCTAACACGACATCTACAAGAACTGGAGAAGCAACAAAAAACAAAGCCAAGAGTGAGAAGAAGGAAAGAAATAATCAAGGTCAGAGCAGAATTGAATGGCATAGAGATAAAAAAAAAAACTATTCAAAGAATCAATAAAGCCAAGAGCTGGTTCTTTGAAAAGATAAACAAAATTGACAAGCCTTAAAGCAGATCCATCAAGAAAAAAAAGGGAGAGGGTGCAAATACATAAAATCAGAAATGAAAGAGGAGAAATTACAACTGATACCACAGAAAAACAAAGGATTGTAAGAAATTACTATGAAAAACTATTTACAAAGAAATTTGAAAACCTGGCTGAAATGGACAAGTTTCTAGAAGAATATAATCTCCCCAAACTGAATGAAGAAGCAGAAAGCCTGAAGAGACCAATTCAGCTGGTGAAATTGAAGCAGTAATAAAAAAAACTCCAGGCACACAAAAGCCCTGGACCCCAGGGTTTCAGAGGAGAAATTTACAAACATTTCAGGAAGAGCTAACCTCTGTCCTTCTCAGATTATTCAAAAAAAAATCCAAGAAGGGAGAAGACTCCCAAACTCTTTCTATGAGGCCAACATCATCCTAATCCTAAAACCAGATAAAGACACCACAAAGAAAGAAAACTACAAACCAATGTCGCTGTTGAACATAGACGCTAAAATCCTCAACAAAATATTGACAAACCACCTCCAGAAATACATTAAAAAGATCATCCACCATGATCAAGTGGGACTCATCCCAGGGATGCATGGATGGTACAATATTTGCAAATCAATAAATGTAATACATCACACAAATAAAGGAAAAGACAAAAATCACCAGATCATATCAATAGATGTGGAAAAAGCATTTGATAAGGTACAGCAACCGTTTATGATAAAAACACTCAGCAAAGTGGGAATAAAGGGGGCATACCTCAACTTAATAAAGGCTAGATATGAGAAACCTCTATCCAACATTATTCTGAACTGGTAAAAACAAAAGTTTTCCCACTAAAATCAGGAACATGACTAGGATGTCTGCTTTCACCACTTCTATTCAACATAGTATTAGAAATCCTAGCCACTGCCATAAGGCAAAAAAAGAAATAAAAGGCATCCAAATTGGAAAGGAGGAAGTAAAACCGTCATTGTTTGCAGATGACATGAGAGTGTACATAGAAAGCTAAGTAGATTCCACCAAAAAACTACTTGACCTAATAAGTGAATTTGGCGAAATAGCAGGATACAAAGTTAACATTCAGATAGCGAAGGTATTTTTATACACCAACAATGAACTATCAGAATCATGAATCAGAGGAAAAGTCCCATTTACTATAGCAACAAGAAAAATAAAGTACCTAGGAATAAACTTTACCAAGGAGGTAAAAGACCTGTACTCAGAAAGCTACACAGCCCTGAAGAAAGAAATTAAGGAAGACACAAATAAATGGAAGCATATTCCATGTTCATGGATTGGAAGAATTAACATCATCAAAATGTCTGTACTACCCAAAGCAATTTATGGATTATACACAAGCCCTATTAAATTACCAATGACATTTTTCAGAGATATAGGACAAACATTTCAAAAATTTATATGGAACCATAAATGACCCCGAGTAGCTGCAGTAATTTTGAGAAAGAAGAACAGAGCAGAGGGGTTCCCAATGCCTGACATCAAACTATATTATAAGGCCACTGTAATGAAAACAGTCTGGTACTGGCATAAGACCAGACACATAGATCAATGGAACAGAATAGAGAGACCAGGAATAAACCCGTGTCTCTTTGGTCATTTAATATTCAACAAAGGTGGCAGAAGTATAAAATGGAGTAAAAATAGCCTCTTCAACATGGTGTTGGGAGAACTGGACAGCTGCATGCAAAACAATGAATTTTGACCACCAGCTTATACCACACACAAAAAGAAACTAAAGATGGTTAAAAGACTTACATATAAGTCATGACACCATAGCAGTCCTAGAGGATAACATTGGCAGGAAATCCTCAGTTATTCCATGGAGCAATGTTTTCACCAATATGTCCCCTAGAAAAAGGGACATAAAGGAAAGAATAAACAAATGGGACTTCATCAAAATAAGAAGCTCCTGCATGGCTAAATAAATTAGCAGCAAAATGAAAAGGGAGCCAACTGTATGGGAAAATATATTTGACAATGATACCTTGGACAAGGGTTTGATCTCCAAAATATATGGAGAACTCACATGACTCCACTCTAGGAAGACAAACAATCCAATTAAAAAATGGTCAAAGGATCTGAACAGACACTTCTCCAAGGAGGACACACACAGGGCCCAGAGTCACATGAAAGGATGCTCAGCTCACTAGCCACCAGAGAGATGCAAATTAAAACCACAATGAGATACCACTTCACACCAGTCAGAATTTCCATATTAAGCAAATCAACAAAGAACAAGTGCTGGCGAGGGTGTGGAGAAAAGGGAACCCTAGTACACTGTTGGTGGGAATGCAGACTGGTGCAACCACTGTGGAAAACTATATGAAGTTTCCTGAAAAAACTAAAAATGGATCTGCCTTTTGCCCCAGCAATTCCACTGCTGGGATTATACCCTAAGAATTCTGAAACACCAATTGAAAAGAACTTATGAACCCCAATATTCATAGCAGTACAACTCATAATAGCCAAGAATTGGAAGCAACCTAAGTGCCCAACAGTAAATGAGTGGATCAAAAAACTATGGTACATTTACACAATGGAATTCTATGCAGTTGAAAGGAAGAAGGAGTTACTACCCTTTGCAACAGCATGGTGGAACTGGAGTACATTATGCTAAATGAAATAGGACAGGCAGTTAAAGACAGATATCAGGTGATCTCACCTATAAGTGGAACCTAATCAACAAAATAAACAAGCAAGGAAAATATAGCCAGGAACACTGAAATAAAGAACAAACTGACAGTCACCAGAGGGGAGGAGGAAGGGGGATGACATGGGAAAGGGAAGGGAAGGGTCATCAAGGAACATGCATGAAGGACCCATTGACAAAGCCAAATGGGGGAAAGATTCAGGGTGGGAGGTGGTGGTGGGTGGGGCTGGGGAAAGTGGTGGCAGGAAAATGTTGACCAAAAATATAGATGAGGGGATGCTAAGAATGATATAGGAAATTAAGAAACCAAAGAACTGTTATGTAGAGCCCATGGACATGAATTTAGAGGTGGGGGAATAATGGGATGGGATGCTGTGTGGAGGGGATAAAGGGTGGAAAAATGGGACAACCGTAAAGGCATACTCAATAAAATACACCAAAAAAAAATCAATAAAGTGCTTATTGATAGATACATATTTATTGCCATTTTAAAGCCATTTTTCCCTTTTTTTTTCAAGGAAGCCATTTAATATTTGTTGTGATACTAGTTCAGTGGTAACAAATGCCTTTAGCTGTTTGTTTGTTTGTTTGTTTGTTTTTTGGCTGGGAAGCTGTTTATTTCTCCTTCAGTTTTAAATGATTGCCTTGCTGAGTAAAGTAACCTTGGTTGTAGGTCCTTGCTTTTAATCACCTTGAATGTTTCATGCCAAACCTCTGGCTTGAAATATTTCTGTTGAGAAATCAGATGACATTCTAATAGAAACTCCTTTGTAGGTTGCTATCTGCTTTCCTCTTGTGGCTTTTTAGATTACCTTTTTGTCTTAAACTTTGCCATTTTAATTATTTTTATGTTGCAGCATAAAATATTTATATTTTAAATTCTATTTTATTGATTATGCTATTATAGTTTTCCCAACTTTTCCCCCTTTGCCCTCCTCCACCCAGCATTTACCCACTCTCTCAGGCAATCCTCACACCATTGTTCATGTCCGCTGGTCATGCTATATGCATGTTCTTTGGCTACCCGCTTTTCTGTACTGTACTTTACACCTCTGTGGCTATTCTGTAACTACCTATTTGCACTTCTTAATCCCCTCACCTCTTCATCAATTCCCCCAAAGCCCCTTCCCATCTGGCAACCATCAAAACCCTATCCATATATATGATTCTGTCTCAGTTCTTCTTGTTTGCTTAGTTTGCTTTTTATATTCAATTGATGATAGATATGCATTTACTGACATTTTATTGTTCATTGTTTTGATCTTCTTTTTCTTAAATAAGCCTCTTTAACATTTCATTTTATAGTGGTTGGGTGATGGTGAACTTCTTTAGCTTTTTCTTGCCTGGGAAGCTCTTCATCTGTCCTTTGATTCAAAATGATATCTTTGCTGGGTAGAACAATCTTGGTTATAGGTCTCCACTTTTCATCACTTTGAATATTTCTTGTCAATTCCTTCTAACCTGCAAATTTTCTTTCTGAGAAATCAACTGACAGTCTTATGGGAATTCCTCTGAAGGTAACTAACTGCTTCTCTCTTGCTGCTATTAAAATTCTTTATCTTTAACCTTTGGCACTTTAATTATTATGCCTCTTTGAGTCCATCTTGCTTGGGATTCTCTTTGCTTCCTGGACTTGCATGTCTATTTCCTTCATCAAATTAGGGAAATTTTCTTTCATTATGTTTTCAGATAGATTTCCAATTTCTTGCTCTTTCTGTTTTCCTTCTGGTGCCCCTATGACGGAAATGTTGGAACACCTGAAGTTGTCCCAGAGGCTGCTTACACTAGTCTCGTTTCTTTTGGATTCTTTTTCCTTCTTGTTCTGATTGCTTGTTTTTTGGTTCCTCATGTTCCAAATCACAGATTTGATTCTTGGGTTCATTTACTCCACTGTTGTCTCCCTGTAAATTGTTCTTTATTTCAATTAGTGAATCCTTCACTTCTGACTGGATCTTTTTTAAGCTGTTGAGGTCCTCACTAAGTTCTTTGAGCATCCCTATAACCAGTGTTTTGAACTCTGCATCTGATAGGTTGTTTATCCCCATTTTGTTTAGTTTTTTCCCAGAATTTTGATCTGTTCTTTCATTTGGGCCGTGTTTCTTTGTCTCCTCATTTTTGCACTCTCCTTGTATTTGTTTCTGTGTATTAGGTAGAGCTGCTATGACTCCATGTTTTACTAGTGTGGCCTGATGTAGTAGCTGTCCTGTAAGGTCAAGTAGCACACCTCCCCTATCACCCAAGCTGGGTACTTGAGGTGGACTCTATGTGGGCTGAGTTTATCCTCCTCTTATAGTGAGCCTTGATTGCCGTTGGCAGGTCAATGTGAAGGAATAACCCAGGTCAGTCAGCTGCAAGGATTGGCTGTGACAACCGACCACCAACTCCACCTCCATGATGGATCAGCTGTGTGGGAGGATCAGCATAGTGGTGCTCCAATGTTGCCTATAGCTGTCCACTGCATGCACAAGCTATGTGGTTTCCTGGGTGGTGCAAGCCAAGGTCAGATCCACATGTTTTTTACCCGTGAACATCCTGCCTCAGCTATAAAACAATCTGAGATTGTTGATACTTGTGCTGAGCTTGGACATTTCCAGGTGAAGTCAAACTGTGAATCTAGGCCCGGTACTTTTAGTGCTTGGCCTAGGGTCACAGGGCTAGAGGTATAGGGGTGGTGGCTCACTGAGGCTGGCTATTGCTTATTTGAAAGGATTTGGGATAAGGGATGCATGAGCCAATACCAGGCAGTTGTATGGAAAAGTCTCTATTATCAGCTTGGGTGAGACCTTAAGTTGGGTGGCATGGTGTTTCAGGGGATCTCTAGGGCAGGGGAAAAAGAGTTAGCCATGTTGACGGAGTTACAGAGAAGGAACCTGCTTACTGGGTCTTTGGATCTGTGGTTCTGCATGGGAAGGGTTCAGAAAACGGATGATAGCCTCTGTCTGCCTTTCTGTCTGCCTTTCTGTCTGGAAGAAAGCTGTCCCCTTGATCTTGCTTTGATGCCAGGTATTTCTGTTTCTCCCTGTATGCCCCTGGTGTCTTTCAAGTACCATCTCAATGCTGGAGCTCAGAGGAGGCAAGTCTGAGTAAGTTCGTGTGTGGGTTTTTTAAGAGGAACTGTTTGGGACTCTGGAAGTTTCTTCTGCCAACTCAGTCCCCACTGGTTTTTGCAGCCAGAAGTTTTGGGGACTTATCTTCCTAGCACTAGAACTCTGGGCTGGGTGGTTTAGTGTGGGATTGGACTCCTGTTTTGAGTTATTCTTCCTGAATTTTTAAAAAAGATTTTATTTATTTATTTTAAGAGAGAGGGGTCTGTTTCCATGTCCTCTAATTTTGGCTGCCTCTTTGTGTTTGTTTCTATGTATTAGGTAGATCTGCAAAGACTCTGGTGCAGACCTATGTCAAACATTGTCTATAACTGGCCCTGAGAAACCAGTTTGGAACTATCAGCAATCCACAGCTTGTGCTCCCTATGCTGGGCCCAGGTGTGTGCAGAAAGAACCAAGCTGTGTACTAATGTCACTTTTACCATCATTGGGCCTGGGGGAGGGTCAGCTAATGTCTCAAAGCTTCCAGAGATCTACTGTGGCCTGCAGTCTTTCCGTTAGGCTTAATCTATGAAAACATTTCCAGCTGTATTCCTCAGCAGCCTGGCTTAAGCTCCATGGGGTGGAGTGAAAGAGATTCCTGCTGGTGGGGCTATTGTTTCCTCCCAGGCTGATGCCACATGGAGGATAGTACTCTGACTAAGAAAGATGGCTTCTGCAGTATGGAGAATGACTAAGCACAAGGATCCTGGTGGCTGACCCTTTAGCTCTCTCCGCAGAGCTACCAACTCCAGACTTCTCTCACGTGGCTTTAGTTTGCTCTGCTCTCCCTCAGCCAGAACCCAAGAAAAGTGGCTGCAAATAAAATTTTGTGTGCTGACCCTTTAAGAAGCTCTCTGTGCCTCTAGCTGTCTCCCCTTTGTGGTTAGAAGCCCCACTGCTTTTTGCTGCCAGACGCGTTTCAGTTGCTCTAAAAGTTCATTTGGTTTTTCTGAAAGGTGACTCTAGCAGCACTTAGTTGTCTTTAGCTTCATTTGAAACAATTTTGTTAGATGGTATTATACAGCTGTCATATCAGCACACATTAAAAAATTATCAAAATTGGTGAATTTTTATGTAGCCATTTTAATATTAAAGGTGGAAGAAAATAAATATCAATTCAGCATATTATGCTTTATTATTTCAAGAAAGGTAAAAACACAACTGAAATGAAAATACAAGATTTGTGCACTGTATGGAGAAGGTGCTGTGACTGGTCGAATGAGTCAAAAGTGGTTTGAGAAGTTTTGTGCTGGAGATTTCTCTCTGCACAATGCTTCACAGTCAGGTAGAGCAGCTGAAGTTGATAGCAATCAAATCAAGACATTAATTAAGAACAATCAATGTTATACCATGTGGGAGACAGCCAACATACTCAAAATACCCAAATCAATAAAGTTGTTGATAAAAATGAAAAATGTGCCTCTTATTTTATGGAAAAAAATACCATATGCACTTTTTGGCCAACCCAATATTTGGGTTCGTTTCCCAGCTCTGGTGATCCTGGCTTGGGAGCCCAGCTTGGAGTTTAGACCCCACACTTCTCAGGGAACTCCCCCAGCCACTGAAATATCCCTCCAGAACTTCAGCTGCCACCTGTGGGAGCCCAGCTGGCCCTCTCACACCTCAACACTTCCTCCCAGTCTCAGTGTGCTGATGTAGTTTCTGCGTAAGCCTTTGGTTTTAAGGCTTCTCTCCAGCTAGTGTTCAGTTGGTTATTCAGGATGATTTTTCCAAAATTTATTTGGAATTCCATTTTGTTCCTGGGAGGAAGTTAGTGTAGCTTGCACCTACAATACCACCATCTTTGACCACTGGGATTACCTAAATTTTATTCACCAATTTGATGCATTTGGTAACAGAGTTCATCATCACACCATTTTCAAGGGCTTATTCTGATTTGCAAATCAGAAAACCAAACCTGGGGATCATCTGTGGTTTTTTTGCATCTTTAGGCTGTTTTGTTTTGTGTCCTTTTGGTTCCAGATTCCTGACTTGTACTTACATTCAGATATTATGCATGAGTGGAGAGAGAGCAAAAATGTTATCATTATTTTCTTTACATACATTTTCTACT
Source organism: Mormoops blainvillei (assembly GCA_004026545.1). NCBI lineage: Eukaryota > Metazoa > Chordata > Mammalia > Chiroptera > Mormoopidae > Mormoops > Mormoops blainvillei. The sequence continues at coordinate 87,729 of PVJD01000733.1, read as the reverse complement.
CTTTTATAAGAAGGAGTTTTTGCTTTTTGCTTTTCCCCCCTGCCTTTTTTGTCTGACAAAGAAAATAGCTGTGGTTTGGGCCAGTTGCCCTGAATTAAAAACAAAAACAAAAACAGAAACAAAAAAACTCTTACTCTCTTACCATTTGGTTTTTCTTTCTTTCTTTCTTTTTTTTAAACATAATAAAGGGGTTTAAATTTGACCTCATTCATCACTGAGAACATGATTCTAGCAGCAGAACAACTTCATTGTCTATGGCTTACTCTGGTTTGTCTCTGAGTCACAAGGACTTCAGTTTCTCCACCTTTAAAGTATGGATAATGCCAATCTCATGTAAATCATCTAACATCGGTTGTGGTCCAAAGGAAACTCAAAACAAATACTGTTTCCTGTCCATAAATTAGTTTCCTGACCTGTAACTAAAATAATCAATCAGATATACCTTGCTGAGTTGTTTTGAGAGCTAAACAAGAGAATACAGAATTTTACAAATAAATGTGACTCAGGCTACTTTTTCTAACGTGAGCTTGGTTCCTTTTGGGGTCATGTGGCCTTTGTACCACTAGATGGCATTATAAACACAGACTGCTGGTTAAGGCGGGTGTCTGAAACCCAAGTGGGGAAAGGAGATCCCCACTTCATTTTTTTCTCCCCTCTGAATAAAATTAGTTTAGTAACAATTATCACAAATGTAACAGAGAAGCTTTCACTTTTGCTGTAAATCATTTATTACCATCAGAGCATTTCTTAGGCAATAGACTGCATGGAAGAATTGTTGGAAGTAGAGCTCAGAAGCCAGAGCTATCTTTCTGCAACACAATCTTGATCAGACTTAAAATCCTTCTGTAGCTTGCTATTACTGCAGAGAAAGTGTTCAACATTTTGATTTCAAGTTAAACCGTACTCTGGAATTGAGTATATAAAATAAGTCACTGAGATTGAGGGCAATGGGCCCCTAGTCCTGCTTCTGAGGTACCACAGGGGAGCCTTGGAACCCCATGAAACAAGGCTTGAGAACCACTGCAGGATGAATCTTGGGGCCTTTAACATAGCCTCTAGGGCCCTCTGCTGTCTGAAGCTAGCATGTTACTACAACCCATCTCTGGTCACTCACAGCTTTTCACTTAAGAATCTACAACCTACTGAGTTTCCTAAACACTTCACCCTGATTCTTGCCTCCATGCCTTTGCCCATGCAGTTCCCTCTACTTTGACACTTCCTCCCCCAACTCTGACTCATCCATTAAGACTCATTCTGGGCTATATTTTCTCCAGGAATTCTTCTCTGACCCTATCTAGATTGTTTTTTTATGGTTCATTTATGTTTCTGTCTCCGCTATCAGTCTATAAGATTTCTGAGTGCAGAAAGTGTGTCTTATTCATATCTATTTTATGAAAGCTCTGCAAATAAGAGAACTCAATGGGTTTTGGTAAATCAATAAATGAATGAGTGATGAATAGAAAGAAGGGCAATGGCAGGAGATGTAGATGTAAAAGTGGAAAAGGGAAATAAGCGTTTCAGGAGTGAGTGATTTGAATCTGGGAGTAAGGGGAGTCCTTCTTAACTCCAGGCTGAGCCATGCACAGGAGACCAGGATAAGCCCTCTCCTGTCAAAGTCCAAGTGACATCCCTCATAAGGGGTACCAGGGGGTGGGGGATTATAATTCCTTTACTATTTGGCATCTATAAGAGAAAACCAGAATGCTTCTAAGAAACATTTTGAGTAAGATGGAGATGTATGTAAACATGGCTCCTCTCCTCACACACTATATTAAATTACAACTAAACTATAGAAAACCATCACTCAGAACTGTCAGAAATCGAGTTGAATCAAAGTCCAAAAGCTATGGAATTACAGAAACTGCATCCTTCTGCACTGGTAGGAGGGGTGGAGACATGGAATATGCTGGACCCACATCCAAGTGTGATGGATAAAAAATGGGAAGGATATCTCAGGGGAAGGGGCCTGAGCTCCACACCAGGCCCCAGTGCCTGGAAGATAAATCCCCATAACTATGGCTGTAAAAACCAGAGGGGATTGAGTCAGTGGAAAAACTGCCAGATTCCCCAGCAATTCCTCTTAAACAGCCTGCACACAGACTTATTCAGACTCATTCCTTCTGAGCTCCAGTACTAGGGGAGCAGTTTGAAAGACACCAGAGGCATATGGGAAGGAACTGAAGTGTCTGGCATCAGGGCAAGTGCAGGGAGATAGCTTTCTCCCAGACAGAACTGTGGGCAGAGGGCAATTTTCCTTTTCTGAGCCCTCCCCCCCAGCAGCCACAGAGCTGGCAGGCAGGAACCATATCTGAGATCCATCAACCTGGCTATACTGTTTGCCCCACCCTGGTGATTCCCTGAGACTCTGCCCTGTCCAACTTAGCCCACCCAAGTTGCTGACAGTGGCTTTTCCATGTGAATGGCTTGTTTTGGCTCCTGCTTCAGATCTTCGTATATCCTCTGAAATAAGCAACATCTGGCCTCAGTGAGCTGCCAGCCTCCATGCTCTTTTTAAGTGACCCCAAGCCTGGCACTACCAGCAGTTGGTCTTGGTTCACAGCCTGGCATTTCTTGGGCACCTCCAAGTCCAGCACAAGTAGCAGCCATCTGCAGATCATTTTATAGCTTATGCCAAGTGGCCCCACACAGAAAGCTGGCAGCAGCTGACCTTGGAATGCACCATCTGGGAAACCCCAGAGCCTGTGCACCCAGTGGACAGCTATAGATCATGTCAAAGTGCCACCACCCAACCACCTCCACAAGTGACAGGCTTAAGTCGCAGGCTCGGTGGGCTCCAGAGCCCTGCTGAAGTACCATATTTTGCTGTGTATAATGCACATTTTTGTCCAAATTTTTTAGGGAAAAATAAGGATACACATTATACATGGGTATAATGATTACATATGATGGGCATAATAATGGGCACAATAATCCCATGTATAATGCACACAAAAAACATGCCAAAATATAGTAAGCCTTGCTCTGTGGAGTATACCCCTGCATTGATGATCCTCCACAGAAGGTGGAGGTTGGTGGTCAGTGGTCAGTCTGTGCAACTGACTGGCCTGGGTAAATCCTTCCCATTGAACACTAACAACAATCAATACTCAACTACAAGAGGAGGGTGTACACATCAAGAGCCCACCTTGAGTATCCAGCCTGGGTGATAGGGGAGGCTGTGCCACTGGACCCTACGGGACACCTACTACATTAGGCCACACTACCAAGATAGGGAGTCATAGCAGTTCTACCTAATACATAGAAACAAACACAGGGAACATGCAAAAATGAGGACACAAAGAAACATGACCCAAATGGAAGAACAGATCAAAATTCCAGAAAAAGAACTAAACAAAATGGAGATAAGCAATCTATCAGATGCAGATTTCAAAACACTGGTTATAAGGATGCTCAAAGAACTTAATGAGATCCTCAATAGCTTAAAAAAGATCCAGTCAGAAGTAAAGGATTCACTAATTGAAATAAAGAACAATTTACAGAGAGTCAACAACAGAGTAAATGAACCCGAAAATCAAATCTGATTTGGAACATGAGGAAGAAAAAACAAGCAATCAGGGCAACAATAAGAAAAAAGAATCCCCCCAAAATGAGAATAGCGAAGCAGACTGTGGACAACTTCAAGAGGTCCAGCATTCGCACAGGGGTGCCAGAAGGATAAGAGAAAGAACAAGAAATTGGCAATCTATTTGAAAAAGTAATGAAAGAAAAATTTCCTAATTTGGTGAAGGAAATAGACACGAAAGTCCAGGAAGCACAGTATTAAACAAGATGGACTCAAAGAGGCCCACTCCAAGACACATCATAATTAAAGTGCCAAAGGTGAAAGATAAAGAGAGAATTTTAAAAGCAGCAAGAGAGAAGTAGTTAGTTATCTTCAGAGGAATTCCCATAAGACTGTCAGCTGATTTCTCAAAAGAAACTTTGCAGGCTAGAAGGGATTGGCAAGAAACATTCTTTTTTTTTTTTTCTTACTTTTTATCACCAGCAAGAAATATTCAAAGTGATGAAAAGTGGAGTCCTGTAGCCAAGATTGCTCTATGCAACAAAAATATAATTTAGAATCAAAAAGCAAATAAAGAGCTTCCCAGACAACGAAAAGCTAAAGGATTTCACCATTACCCATCATTATAATATGGAATGTTAAAGAGACTTATTTAAGAAAAAAAAGAGCATGAAAACTATGAACAATAAAATGTCAATAAATACATATCTCTCAACAATTGCATCTAAAAAATGAACTAATCAAACAAGGAGAACAGAGACAGAATCATAAATATGGAAAATGTTTTGATGGTTGCCAGATGGGTAGGGACTTTAGGGGAATGCAAGAAGAGGTGAGGGGCTAAGAAGTACAAACAGGTAGTTACAGAATAGCCATGGGGATATAAAGTACAGTGTAGGAAATGGAGTAGCCAGAGAGCTTACAAATGACTAATGGACATGAACAATGGTATGTAGATTGCCTGAGGGAGTGGGGGGGTGCTAAGTGGAGTGGGCAAAGGGGGAAAAATTGGGACAACTGTAATAGCATAATTAATAAAATATAACTTTAAAAAACCATTATGACTGTGACCTTCAGGGCCTTGGGATTGAGGGCCTAGAGCTGCTCAGGATGCACCTAAAACAAGAATATATAAAATTTTATCTTTGTTTTTCTTTTTCTTCTGGGACTGGCGGACCCCTGGGAATGCTTACTGAGCCTCCCTGAAAAGGTTAGGACAGGACAGGATTCCTTGGGTTTAATGAAGTTTCCCATTACCAAATGGGCAGATATAGGGGGAACATCTCACATAGTTCCAGGAGGGAAAAGGTGCATGGGAAAAGGGGCAGGGATGTGGGAAGGCAGTTCTGGTTCTTTGGGATTTTAGACATGGGAATCAGCCCTGAGTGAGCACTGTGTGTGGGAACTAAGAGAGCTGACCAAAATACTATCACCCTTTAGTCTCTGGCCCTGTAGAGCACAAGGCCTTCAAAACACTTGGAGGTTTGCTTTCTTCCTAAAAATGTCCATGGAATTGGACACTTCTGAATTGGACACTCTCTGACTTTGGCACTTCCTAAGCAGCAGAGTCATTTTGCCAGGATGTTCCAGGTCCAACTGGTGAGGGGGTAACGCTGTATTCCTGAACCTTTCCCATGAGAAAGGTACTACAGTTCCAGTCATCTGGCCCTTGAAGCTCGAGTCTTTACTTGCAAACTCCTGAGAATTTATAAAGAACTGAAAAAGTTTAGTATTAAAGGTTCTTGGCCAATTTATGCCCCGTCTCACTGTCCAGGGTGATACTGGGGAAGAGGCTGCCCATTTCTTGAAGGATTGCTACCTGAAGTCTCTGTACTCCCTTAGGTCCTGTGGTTACTGAGGAACCAGGGATTTTCTTTAATGAATGTGTTTCTGATGTAACTTGCCAAGGCCAGGCTCTGCAGTCATCAGGCCCATTTTCTCCAGACAGTCCGCCAAAATAGGTCAAAGCCAAATTACACTCTCGCAGGTATGAAGGGACTCTGGACACATAAGGAAGATCCAGAGGACAGATTTCTAACCCTCCTATTACCACAGTCATAGGGCTTTGGATGTTTCCCCTGAGATCCCCTAAACTGTACCAAGGGACATCCTGGTAATAATTTCCATTTTACCTTAACTCTGAGGGTTTGCAAAAGATGCAGAAGAGTAATAGGAAAGCAGATACTGGAATTCTAAATCCTCCAAAAGGAGAAATTCTCTGGTGGGTAGGTGTAGCTCATGGTCAGCTTTGCTCACCATGACCCAGGGCTTCAAAGAGGTACATACCTTCCTCTCTTGCCTTCCAATATGAGCCTCCCTAGAGGACAGAGGAGGTTCCTGGCCTGAAACAGGGAGAGAAACCAATGGAATTTAAAAAGATTGCTTCTTACTTCATTTTCTTTCTGAAAGGATCCCTAGGCATTCAAACAATGTCCCTCCAGGCAGCCTGGCACTGTTGTCACAAAACGCAACTGAAATTTGTATCCATGGAAACAGGCTGGTTTCTTTTGCCACTGTCACTTCCTGCTTCTGAGTTGGCCAGGATGGGCCTGGACTCTGGGCTCTATGCTCTGATGTAGGGGCTGCTTCAGCCATGCCCTGACTACCCTTCAGTGTCCACTCTCCTCTTAACAGAGACAGAGGAGGAGCTGGGAAGAGGGTGAACTTAGCGTCATGGCAAAGCCTCAGGTAGTCCCAGAGATACTGCACAGAAAGAATATTGTTCATCTGCCTAGGGCTCCAGGGAAAGCAGACAGTATATTGCTGACCTGGACACCTGGAGCTCAGTGTTCCTATCCTGATTTTTAAGCTAAAGGCCCAGCAGTTTACCCAGTCAATAAAATTCCCTCCCTGCCTCCTATACCACCTGCCCCAGGCTTGGCTATGATTCTCTGGGCCTTTCTTTTCTTTTCCTAAATAGGTAACTCACTATTCCTTAGGGGTACATATGTGATAGTGTTTTGATTTGCAAAGTATTTATTTATTTATTTGGAAGCAAGGCAAATGAAAATCAGTCTACTTCAGCTTGGCAGAATGGACCAAATGAAAACTTCAGAACTTTTTTTTTCTCCCCAGCCCAGATCTGCTGACCTACCAAAGTACAAGTTTTCCTGCAGGGGTAAGCTGTCCTCAAAATAGATATTGCATACAGGACTGGCCCCTCCATGCAGAAAAACAGGCTGGGGGGGTATGGGGAGCAGGGTGATGGTGTTTGGAGACCTCACCATTCTGACAAAACATAAGTTACTTAATAATCAGAGTTTCTAAGGAACTCATATCCATACCAACAGTGTACCTCTCTTCCTGGGCAGTCCCAGGAAAGCTTCCATAACACCATGGAGATTGGCCTTGCATCACTAGGGGGCGATGCTGTCCTTCTTTTGCTCCAAGTATGGGTTTTTGGAAATCTTCAGAGACTGGGTAAAGAAAGATGCCAATTCCAGATCTGAAACAGAGTTGAAGGAATTCCTTGAATTATGCCAGAATAGATGGATGGACCTGGTCTAAAAGTGAGGGGCTGAAAGGATAGGAAATGCAAATGGGCAAGACCCAGTATGAATTTGGGAGACTGTTTATTATATGGCCTTTCCTGGGTGGGCCTTCTGGAGCCCTCCCTTTTACTGTTCAATGAGCGTTACAGTTGTGGAGCTGGAGATCCCGGGGGTAACCTCCATTCTCTGCTTCTTTCCTTAGACCCTTTTATCACTGAAATAATTACCTTGTCTCCCATGTACCACTAACCCAAAGCTGCCAAACTCAAGTCTCAAGATTCTCTGCTACCTCTCTTTTCCTTCTCCTGGGTCTGCCCATCTCCTCTGGTCCTGCACAATTACCCTGTACTCTGAATGTACCAGGGGCAATACTTGATCATGAAAGGGCAAAAGTAAATCATAAGGAGCATTGGTTGCATGATGGCAAAGCAAAGGACCAACTTTAGCAGACCCTGATTGACATCAGAGAGATAGAAATATTCTTGGGCCATTCTGGTTACAGTATCAGAGAGTCCATTCTAAGAGTTACTGTTGCGTTTGTGTGAATTTAATTCATCCATTTGCATGCTATGGGAAGCCTCTGTTGCTGGGGGCAGTGTTGGTGGAGCTCCTGGGGCCATGGAAGGCAGGTGTTGTAAGGGAGCTATGAGTTGCTTACCCTTGGGCTTGCCCTCCGAAAGCCTGAAAGCTGATCAAAAGTTGCAACCTGCATCAACAGAGGCTCAGCCAGGCTCATACTCATTCTCCCTTTGATACATCTACAAACCCATTAGAATTGAGACACCAGAGGAATTTCTCTCCTCAACAGATGTTTCCCAGGTTCTAGGCCACTTTGATATGACAACCTCCAAAGCACATCGCTGTCTTCTGGGAGGAGAATTTTGAAGAATAGGGAGATCAAAATGAGGGAGATGTGTCATCCATTTTTTAAAAAAAGGTAGGGAGGATTAATCTGGAGAAACAACCTATTAGGGTGACAACTGTTTAAGTAAAACTGGTGAAATGAAATTGAGAAGAAAATACTCTGCTGACTACTTTTCTTTTTTAAAGAGAGCTAGGACAATTTTAATTGTGTTATTTTTTAGATACCAATAACTACTAGGCAATTGTAATTTTTTTAAGAGAGAGGAAGGGAGGGAGAAAAAGAGAGAAAGAAACATCAATTGGTTGCCCTGACCAGAGAGACCAGAGGCCGAAACTGCAACCTAGGCACGAACCCTTACTGGGAATCAAACTGGCAATCTTTTGCTTTGAGGGATGATGTCCAGCCCATTCAGCCACACAAACCAAGGCTCTGCTCACTTCTTAAATGGGATGATGATTCATTTTGCAGCAAGAGTTAGGGATGTCTGTAACCCTTTTCCAATTATCTGTGGAACAGTAGCCTGGATCACCCAAAAAGATATTTACTTTTGGTTTTGGAAAAAATGTCATGATATTTGTTTTGGTGGTAGATTAATTTTTCAACTAAACTTGTTAGCTTGATTAAAAATATTTTATTAGAGAGTGATGAACATATGAGTGTTATAACTTCTTTTCATTCAACAGATATCGAGTATCTACTTTGTACCAGGCACTGGGCTAGGAGTTGGAAGTACAACATTGCACTAGTTAGACATGGTCCCTGTCCTCCTGGACATATACATCAAACAAATAACATGCAGAAGTAATCATTTAATTAATACTGTCTCCATGAAGGAGACACATAGAGTACCAAATATGTGTATAATTGAGTTGGCCTTCCCAGAGTGTTAGAGTTATGAAAGACCTTTGCAAATTGTGTAGTGCTAACTAAAAGATGAAGTAATTCCCTACTCCATACTTTGTCTGGATTCATGGTTAGTCTCTTGATGGGCACAGGTTGCTCCTGCCTCCTGAAGTATGGGCCACTGTTTCTGCTGGAACTTTCTCCCTCGAAGGAGGCCAATTTCCTTCTTCAAACTCTACATGGTGAGTGGAAAGACCCCCAAGGGAAGTGGAAATAGGTTGAGAAATGGTTCTGTCAATTATGGGACAGAGAGGTTGATTTAGCTCTATTAATTTATCATCCACTTTTGTTGGAAATCTGATAAAAAAAAGAAAGCACAATAACTTCTTGATTAAAACTATAAGCAGAAAGTTCTACTACTGTCTATCACTCATGCTACTAGGAACTGACACAATGTAGCTCTCATTAACCAATTATATTCTAAGAGTTAGACACATGTGGATGTGTTATTATGAGAAATGAAAACATTATTTACCTAAAATTAAAGTCTTTTTTCTAATAGTTAACCCTTATTAAATACGTATTATATGGCTTATACCTTTACATACATCATTTCATTTATTCATCATGTAAGTCTGATAAAGTAGCTCTTTTATTCCCATTTTAAAGATGGGGGAATGGAAGTTAAACATATTAATTCACTTGTCTAAGGTCACAGTGCTAAAAAGTGACAGAATCAGGATTTATATTCAGGCTTCCTGAACTTGAGAGCTTGTGTTTTTTCCATTACTGTATCAAAGGGGTGCTGGTCCTTTGAAGAATGTAGACATAGAGATAGCAGTTGGAGTTCAAGACTCTGATAATAGTAGTTTTTTTCTCTTGATAAAGGAACAAGGGGGGAAAAAGAGGAAAGAGGTCTACATCTGAGCTTTAAATTGGGATTAGTGGAAATGGATCTTACATCATTTTAAGTTCAGTATTTTTATTGGGTGGAAATGAAAGGCTAGGAAGTAAGATGCCTGCTTTCAGATGAGGGTGGAAGATCCTGTACTTTCACACACCTGTAATCAGTCAGGAGAGGGCATGGATAACAGAAACCAAGACACATAGCTGGCAAATATAAAAGAGCATAAAAGGGACCAAGACCCAGAGGATCACAGAAAAAGGGATACATAGCTCATCAGCAGGCTAGGGTTAGTTTTGTTTAGAGAAACACCACAGTTCTTCCCTAGCCCTTCTTCCTTAGTCTTGGTAATGTGAAGCTCGGGAGGTCATACATGCTAACTTCTTTCCCTTTAGGGTTCCCTGTGTAATTCAACCCAACCTTTTAAGGAAGATGACCTTGGCAGATATGTCTCATGGTTATGCATAACCCAGTTCCTTTCATGTCTCCTGCTGAAAATTTTTGCTTCTAAGTTTCATTTTTGAAACCCTGTTGTCACTATTCCTGGGAATGGGAAATTCTTTTATAACCAGACCAGTTGGCTGTTGTTTCGCTGACTACCAAAATAGATTGGAAGAAGAGGCAGTAGAAGAACTATGCACAGGGGGCAAGGTAAGGACATTGAGAAGATTAGTGTCTGGGTATTTTTGGTGCCCAGTCCTCCCTCATCTCATACCATTTGTAAGCAATCAACCTTGGACAGCCTTCCCTGAGCCTTCTCCAGCTGCCTTATAAAATGTTAAACTTCCAGTTTTATGATGTTGGCTGTTCCTATTTCTTCTATTCTTGGAAATAAAAAAGCTATGGTCCAAAGAGCATGTTAGTTTTAAGTTTAATGATTTTCATAACTTTTAAAACTGGTCTTTTCTTTCCACTAACATAGTCAAATAAAGTAGTCAAATATATCTGCTTAGAAGTTAATTAGCTCAGTGTAAGAATGGACTTAATGTAGCTAATTTTAACTTAAGAATAACTGAAATAGTGACCACAATAACAACAATACTGAATCTAATAAATGAAAGCAAACCGTATTGCAGTGGGGGATGGTGGTTGATCCATTCGCAGTATTTATTTCTACACACTCATTTGTTGGTCTGACATAGATCTAAAACAGACCTTTCTTGACAACCTGTTCAAAGTCTCAAAGTGTTTACAATGAAGATCATCACAGTAGTCTCTTGAAAAACAAGAAGAAAAACACCTAATTGTCCTCTTGCTTGGTTGGGATGATTCCATCCCATCCATACCTCTGTTATGGAGTTTATTAAATTGTATAATAATTAGCCCTAACTGGTGTGGCTCAGTGGGTTGAGTGTCATCCTGCAAACTGAAGGGCCAGCAGTTCAATTCTGGGTTGGGGCACATGCCTGTGTTGTAGGCCTGGTCCCCAGTTGGGGGTGCACAGGAAGCAACTGATGGATATTTCTCTTGCACATCTATGTTTCTCTCTCTCTCTTTCTCCATCTCTTATCTCTCTCTAAAAATAAATAAATAAAATCTTAAAAGAATAAACTGTATGATAATTGGTGGTTAAGTTGGATGACTCCTCTCATAGAATGTAAGTTTTTTGAGGGAATATTAATTAAAATTAATATTAATAAAAATTTGCTGATCCTTGATTAACTAGTGTCCAAGAATTGCTACCAGTAAATCAGGGGTCAAAGTAATTAGGAGTTCTCATTCAAATTTACTGCCACATGACTACTTTGACAACTCTTGGTGGCAGTTATCCGTTCTGGCTTCAGTATTGATGGGGACACTTCTGGATCTTGTTGAAATTTCCAGGGCAAGAATAGTGCTTCTACAGTAGAATCTCCTGGTTAGTGGTACCCCTTTGTTGACTTAATTCAAGTAGATATGTTCAGGAGATACTGAGGATGCTGGGTTTGACCCTCCCCTCTCTGCTCCCAAATGGAAATTTGTCTACTATTTTCCTAATTTCTCAGCATCCTGCCTTCTCCCACTTTTCACATTCTCTCTTTCCCTCAAACAATAAGACATTTAGAATGCTCCTTTTGAGAATGGGAGTTGGATGGATGATAGGAGCTAATCTCCAATTGTCTTAATTCTAATTCATTGTCATTGCAGGAGTTTTACTATATTAGATGCTTGAAAAGTGTTTGTTGAATGAATGAATAAATATAATTTGTCTCAAGGAGGCAAGAATATACAATGGGGTAAAGATAGTCTATTCAATAAATGGTGTTGGGGAAATTGGACATGTATATGAGGTTTGTCTGGAAAATTTCCAGCCATTGTTAATATAATGAGAATGGTTCGCGTGATATTGATGTAACCTGGAGGCCAAGAAGAGTGGACTGGAATGTACATGTATTAACAATGATGACTTCACTGTACTAGTCAGTAGAGGTGGTAGATGTCATTGAGTGAGTGTGTGTACTGAGCGACTGTCACATTCAAAATGACTGAACAAATAGAGCAACGAATCTGCATTAAATTTTGCATTAAGCTTGAATATTCCTCTACAGAAATTATTCTGATGATTCAGAAGACTGCAGCTATGGGCAACTGTTGATTGGCAGCTTCATCATGACAACACACCCACTCATGCATCATATCTCGTGCAGAGTTTTTTTTGTGAAACACCAAATCACCCAGGTGACTCAGGCCCAGATTTGGCATCCTGTGACTTCTGGCTTTTTCCAAAACTAAAATCACCTTTTAAAGGGAAGAGAATTCAGACTGTCAATGAGATTCAGGAAAATATGAAGAGGTATCTGATGTACATTGGGAGAACTGTGTGGGGTTCCAAGGTACCTACTTTAAAGGAACTGAGGTGTCTTATATAAGAAACATTGTTTTATGTTTCTTGCATCTTGTACATTCTTCAATAAATGTCTATTTTTCATATTACATGGCTGGATACCTTCTAGAGGGCCCTCGTATGCAAAAGAGAGAAAAAAAAGAAAAAGAAAGTAGACCACTTCCTTACACCATATAAAAAATAAATTCAAAATGGATTAAAGACTTCAATGTAAGACCTGAAACTATAAAACTTCTAGAAAAAAACATAGGCAGTAAACTCTTTGACATTGCTCATAGTAATATTTTCCTGATATATCTGCTAGAACAGGCAAACAAAAAAAGATAAACAAATGAGACTACATCGAACTAAAAAGTTTTGCACAGCAAAGGGAACCATCAACAAAATAAAAAGACAACCTACTGATTGGGAAAGATATTCACCAATGATACATGCAATACTACTCAACCATAAAAAAGAAGAAAATCTTATCTTTTACAATGGTATTAATGGACCTAGAGAGTATTATGCTAAGTGAAATAAGTTTATTGAGTATGATGTTGGTTGTGGGTTTGTCATACATGGCCTTTATTATGTTGATGTATGGTCCCGCTCTTCCTACTTTGTTGAGAATTTTTATTTTAAATAGGTGCTGGATTTTATCAAGTGCTTTTCCTACATCTATCGATATGATCATGGGTTTTTATCCTTTTTCCTTGCATGGTGTATCATGTCTATTGATTTGCAGATATTGTACCAACCCTGCAATAAGTCCCACTTGATCATGGTGTATGATCTTTTTCATGTATTGCTGGATTCAGTTTGCTAATATTTTGTTGAGGATATTGGCATCTATGTTCCTCAGGGACACGGGCCTATAATTTTCTTTCTTTGTAGTGTCTTTATCTGCTTTTGGAATTAGGATGATGTTGGCCTAGAAAATGAGGTTGGAAAAAAATTCTTCTTGAATTTTTTGGAATAATTTGAGAACGAAAGCATTAGTTCTTCTTGCAATTTTGGTAAAATTCACCTGTGACACCACCTAGCCCAGAACTTTTGTTTGTTGGGGTTTTTTTTTGGATTACTGCTTCAATTTCTCTTTACATAATCTCTCTGTGCAGATTCTCTCTTTCTTCCTGATTCAGTTTTGGAAGATTGTATGTTTCTAGGAATTTATCCATTTTGCCCAGATTGTCCAATTTGTAGGCATATAGTTCTTCATAATAATTTTTTTCAATTCTTTGTATTTTTATGGTGTCAGTTTTTACTACTATGTCATTTCTGGGTCCTCTCTTTTGTTATTATGAGTCTGGTTAAAGGTTTGTCAATCTTGTTTATTTTTTTCAAAGAACTAGCTCTAGGTTTCATTGATCTTTTGTATTTTAAAAAATAGTTTATTTCTTTTATTTTTGCTATGATATTTATTATTTCATTTCTTCTACTGGCTTTGGGATTTGTTTGTTGTTCATTTTCAAGTTCCATTAAGTGTCAAGTTAGAATGTTTGAGATTTTTCCTGTTTCTCGATGTAAGCCTGTAATGCTATGAATTTCCCTCTTAGGACTGCTTTCATTGTGACCCATAGATTTTGATTGTTGTGTTCTCATTTTCATTTGTTTCAGTTTATTAAAAAATTTTTCCTTTTAAAAATTTATTGATTTGAGAGAGAGAGAGGAGTGAGGGGAGAGAGAGAGAGAGAGAGAGAGAGAGAGAGAGAGAGAGAGAGAGAGAGACCTTTTTGTTGTTTCACTTAGTTATGCATTAATTGGTTGATTCTTATATGTGCCCTGACCAGGAATCAAATCCACAATATAAGTTTGTGTTCTGACCAGGATTCAAACCCACCACCTTTTTGTTGTATGAGATGACACTCCAATGAACAAAGCCTGGCCAGTGCAGCCATTTTATTCTTTGTAACTATGTTCCTCTATACTTTTGGGTATGTTTCTTTGTCTCCCCATTTTAGCCCCCTCTTTGTGTTTGTTTCTATGTATTAGGTAGATCTGTTAAGTCTCCCACTCTTGGTAGGATGGTCTTATGTAGTAGGTATTCTTTGGGACCCAGTGGAACAGTCTTCTTAATCACCTGGAACTGGGTGTTCCAGGAGTGTCCCTTGCGTGGGTTATGTGAGCATTTCATTTTTAACTGAGTCTTTATTTCTATTGATCTATATTGATCCTGACAGGCTGTGAGGATCAACCCCACCCATAGTGTTCAAACTGCTATGCAGGTGTTGACCACACAAAGTGGAATTTGCCTCAACAGGATCTGGTTCCTATTGACAATACCCTTTGGTTGTGCCACTTGTGAAGATAATTGGACCTTGCTGTGATGTTGTCTGAAGCTGGCCATTGGGTGTGTTGTTTATGGGACCTCTTGGGAGGGACTGTTGTTCAGACCAATATCAGATGCTGCATGTGACTGGCCCTGATCAGCCTGTTTGGAGCTAAAATGGGATCTAGCATGGCATCCTCTTCCTGGCCTCGGTTTTCATGGGAAGGACCAAACTGTGCAACAAGGCTGGCTTCCACCAGCACTGAACCCTGGAGCAAATCAGGAAAAATTCCAGGGCACCCCAAGACACATGTACTTTTTCCTCCACCTGTCAGCTGGTTTTTAAGTCACCGAAAGAGCCTTTGGTACTACTTGGGTTTCATGGGGTAGGTTCTCAGTGAGTGACTAGGTAGGGGCAAGTGGTCTTCATCAGACTGATACAGGTTCAAACTCTGGGCCAGTGCTGGGTCTGAGGTCACACAGAAAAGTCCCAGAGTATAGCAAGTCTAGCTGCACCCTGCTGTGAGGTGCCTGCAGACCTTTGTGGTAGGGTGGGGTGAGGCCAAGAGAGCTTATCAGGCCCAAATAGACAACTATTTGGCCATGTGAGGGGAAGGCTCTGCAACTGTTGAGCATGCAAGGAAAAAATGTCCCCTGTCCTAGAGTGAAACAACTCAGTCTGCTCCAGATTCTGCCAGGAGCTTGAGCTCAGCGGGACAGAGCCACTGGGTGTTGGGAGAGTGGGATAGTGGATCTCCCACTAGGAGACTGCACTAGTCAGGCTTGGGAGAATGTTGCGGGGGAGAGGTCCCCACTCCAAGCCACACAATTAATTCTGTCCTGGTTTCTGCTCAGACCTCTTGGGGAACCTGTGCTCAGCAGACTGGGGCCACTAGGAATCAGGAGAGTGGGGTTTCCAAGAGCTTGGAAGGTGAAGAAACTAGAAGATTTCTCGGGGGGGAGTGCTTGTCATGTTAATGGGGAAACTGGGAGGAATGACTCCCTGCCCAAAGCCACACAACTCAGTCACTAACACCCCTTGAGCCTTCCTGGACCTCTACATCTCAGGCTGATTCTGTAAGGAGGAGGGTGCTCAACTCCAAAAAGGTAACATCTGTGGTGTAGGAGATGGACTCAGCACAGGGATCCAGGTGGTTGTCCCTTCCTCTCTTCCCAGAGCAACCAACCCCAGTCTCCTCTTACACAAGTATAGTCTGTTCTGCCCTCCCTCCACTGGAGCTCAAGGTGAATGACTGCAAACAAGTTTTTGTGCATTGCCCCTTTAAGAGAGCACCTGTGTCTGTAGTGCTATCTCTCCCTGTTGGACAGAATCCCTGCCGATTTTCAAATCTAGGTGTTCTCCAGGCTCGGATTCCCTTGTCTGGGAGCCCTGCATGGGGTGAAGACCTCATACTCCTAAGGGGGAAACTTTGCAGCTGAAATATCCCTCCAGAATCTCAGCTACTGTCCATGGGAGTGGGGGCCAGCTCTTTTCGTATCTCTGCCCTTCCTACCAGTCTTGATGTGGCTTCTTCTGTAAATCCTTTGTTATAACACTTCTTTTTAAAAGTTTTATTATTTTAAAAATATTTTATTATTTAGACTATTACAGTTGTTCCAATTTTTCCCCCTTGGTCCCCTCCATTCATCCCACCCTTTACTCCCATAGTCAATCCCCATACCATTGTCCATATCCATGTCCATACATGTTCTTTGACTAGTCCTTTCACATTATGTCAACAATTCCTTCCTCCCCCAGCCCTCTTTTATACACAGCATCTCTTTTAATCTTAATAAATACCCTTTAGAGGGAGATATTATTAACTTAGTTTTAATATGTGGAAACTAAGATTCAGGAAAATTCAGAAATTCAGCAACTTGCTCAATTCCAAATAGAAGTAGGAAGTGATAAAGCCTCAATTTGAATCTAGGTCCATCTGTCTCCAAAGACTGTTTAAACAGGACTTGCACTTTAGTATAGTTGGGGGGAAACATACAATAATAACTGTACCAGTGTACAATTAAGTGTAAAAACAAAACACAACCTGGATTATAGAGGGTTTCTTGAGGGATGTAGCAGTGCATTAGTATCTGACTTCTGAGGAATTTCCATGTTGTCTTTTCTTGTAGGATGTATGTTCCAGGATATTTTGAAAACTGTTACAAATGTAATCATGTCAATGGTTTCCTATAGAATTGGTGAGGGAGATAACCCTTTAATCTCTAATCAGCACATGGAAAAGTGCCTTCCCCAGAATATCAGAGGGTAATCTTGGCATCAGAGAGCAAGATGGCTTCATCTTAGTCAGGGGCTTAATCTACTGCCTCATATCCCTGGGAAGAGGCTGGACTCTGCTGAATGAAGACTTTATTTGGCAGTAGTGTTCATCCCTTTATTAGGAGCACTGCAGCTCAGTCATTGAAGACATGCTGCCTTGTCCTGGAGGTCCAGGGTCCTGACATCATCTTCTCTAACTTGAATGATTAGGGTCCTTCATGTACTGGGGAAAGATGAATCTTTACTGAGTGAGGGAGCATGCCATAGATTTTTCCTGGCCAGCAGAACCTAGGGAATTATTTAAAAACCCAATCACTACACTTTGTGTATGACCATACTATAGTATGAGTTAGGAGCCAAGGCTTTAGAATCAGACAAACCTAAGTTTGAATCCTGATCTTGATGCTTACCAGCAAGTTATATTTACTTTCTGGGACCCAGTTTTCTCATGTTAATGTGCAAATAATAATACTTACCTTTATAGTTGTTTGAAGGAGTAAATAATACAATATACTTAAGTTACCTAGGTCAGTTCTAAGCTTGGTTTTGGTTCTGGGAAAAGATTTCATCATGCTTTGCCTCAGTTTCCCTTAAATAAAAGGAGAAAGAGACTCACCTATCTTCTAAACTTTGCCTAATTGAGATTGAGACGTAGTATGAAGATTTTGAATACAATGTTCTCAGTATCAATATAGCATATTCCCAAATGTGTTTAAGTGATAATTGGTTCATCAGAATAACAAGGTTTCTAGTGACTATATAGTTCATTCCTCTCTCTACAGGCATTACCTGGTTATATTTTAAACCATCCTAGATGAGAATCCATCCTATTTTAAAAGATTTATAAGAAAGGAATACAAATCATAAAGCTCTTGTGTTTAACCATTCTTTAGCAAACTCTTCTTCAGAGCTAATCTAAATCCTTTTTGCTAGAGCCCAGGTTTATTTCTTCTCATATTATTGCTAGATGGTTAAATTCCTAAAGGACAAGAACCATGTCTATTTTGCTCACTATAGTATCCCCAGAACTTAGAACACAACAGACTTTCAGTATTTGTTGAATAAATGAATAGATAAAAGAGAATCCCAAAATTCTGAAAGTGAATTATAGAACTTCAGAATTTGGTGACACATAGATGTTGGCTATCCTGTCCTCATTCTAAAGACAAGATCATCTTCTCCAGCTTCCTGATAGAGCCCTACTGCTCATATTTGAATACCTCAGTAATCAGTAACTCACTTCTTTGAGACAGCCTATTTCATTATTGAACAACTCTGATTATTAAAATGAATTTTATTTATATAGAACTAAAAGATTGATTTGATTATTGTTAGATGTATGTGCATTTTCTCCCCTACCCCCAGATTTTTTGTTTTCTAGTATAACAATTTTTTAAACTTTACTCATGGCTTTGTTTTTCTACCTCCTTATTCTGTAATTTGAATACAGAGGTCCAATTTTAATGTCCATCAATTCAATTCCTGTTTAGGAATTATAGTCCAACTGCTAAAAATAAAAAATAAAAAGAAATTTTTAAAAGCAGTCAGAAGTAGGGACAGAGGACTACATAGAGGGAAACAAGGAAACAAATTAGATTTGACTTCACAAAAACAAAAGAGGAAGGTTTGAAGAAAATGGAAGGACATATTTCACAGATGTAGATGGAAAGAAAAGAAAAACTTTGTCAACCCAGAATACACTGTTATATCTCTAAAATATGGGGTGGAATAAAGCATTTTTAGATAAATAAGCACTAAGAAAATTTCTTGTCAGTTGACCTACATTATAAGAAATGCTAAAGGATAGTTATTAGGCTGAAGGAAAATGATACCAAATGAAAATTCAGATCTACAAAAATGAATGAAGAACATAAATATATAAGTAAATATGGAACACTACCGTATATTTTCCTTTTAATTTTTTAAAAAGATAACTGAAGTGATCACTTAAGATGAAACTAGTAGGACTATATTGTGAGGTATACAATGTAGATAGAAGTATAATATATGACAATAATAGCACAAAAGATGAAGGAGTAAATGGAAGTATAGTGTTGTAAGATTCTTTTATTTCATATGAAGTACAATATTAATTCTAAGTAGGTTATGATAAGGTAAGGATACCTACAGTAATGTCTAGAGTGACTATTGAGGAAAAATCCAAAGAGATATAGATTAAAATCCAGTAGAGAAAATAAAATGAAATATTAAAAATTTTAGTTAATAAAAAACACAAAACATAAAAAGCAAGAAAGGAGGAATAGAAGGAGAAAAGTCCAGGTGAGATAAGTTGAAAAGAAGTAGCAAGATGGTAGACTTAAACTCAATGATTGCAATACCTACATTAAATAAATACAGAGGCTGCCAACCAAGATGGAGATATAGGTAGATACACTTTGCTTCCTTGCACAACCAAAAGAAGGACAATAAGAAATTTAAAAACAAAAAATAACCAGAAGTGCCAGAAAATTGAAGTGTCTTGAAGTCTGACATCAAGAGGTTAAAGAAGAAACATTCAGACTGGTAGATGGGGCAGAGACAGGCAGCCAGGGTGGAGGGGACCAGCAGCAAGGCGGTGCCTGGAAGACGGGGCAGTCCCACACTTGTGTGTGGATAAACCAGGAAGAACAACTGAGGAGGGAGACAGACCATGCAACCCAGGGTTCCAGCACAGGGAAATAAAGCCTCAAAACCTCTGGCTATAGAAACCTGTGGGGTTTTCTGCACAGGAGAAACTCCCAGCCTCACAGGGGAGTCTGTTGGAAAGAACCACAGGGCCCTAGAACACACACAAACCCATCCACCCATCCAGGAATCAGTACCAGGAGGGCCCAATTTGCTTGTGGGTAGTGGGGGAAGTGACTGAAAGCCAGTCAAGAGCTGAGCAAGTGGCATTGTTCCCTCTCCCCCCACTCCTCAACATACAGCACCACAGCGCAGCGATGTGGGTTGCCCTGCCCTGATGAATACCTAAGGCTCTTCCCCTTACAATATAATAGCCACACCAAGGCAAAAAAAATATGGCCCAAATGAAAGAACAGATCATAGCTCCAAAAATAGAACTAAGAGACGAAGAGACAGCCAACCTATCAGATGCAGAGTTCAAAACACAAGTAAATCAGAATGGTCACAGAAATGGTTGAGTATGGTCACAAAGTAGGGGAAGGAGTAAAAGCTATGCAAAGTGAAATAAAGAAAAATATACAGAAACAAATACTGATGGGAAGGAAGGGAACTGGGACTCAAATCAACAATTTGGAGCAGAAGGAAGAAATAAACATTCACCCGGAACAGAATGAAGAAACAAGAATTCAAAACCATGAAGAGAGGCCTCTGGGACAACTTTAAACATTCCAACAACTGAATAATAGGGGTGCCAGAAGGAGCAGAGGAAGAGCAAGAAATAGAAAACTCTTTCAAATAAATAATGAAGGAGTACTTCCCCAATCTTGCAAAGGAGATAGACTTCCAGCAAGTCCAGGAAGCCCAGAGAGTCCCAAAGAAGTTGGACCCAAGGAAGCACACACCAAGGCACATCGTAATTGAATTACCCAAGATTAAAGGTCAGGAGAGAATCTTAAAAGCAGCAAGAGAAAAGGAGAGAGTTACCTGCAAAGAGGTACCCATGAGACTATCAGCTGATTTCTCAAAAGAAACCTTACAGGCAAGAAGGAACTGGAAAGAAGTATTCAAAGTCATGAAAGACAAAGACCGACATCCAAGAATAGTCTATCTGGAAAGCTATCATTTAGAATGGAAGGACAGATAAAGTGCTTCCCAGATAAGGTAAAGTTAAAGGAGTTCATCATTACCAAGCCCTTATTACTTGAAATGTTAAAGGGACTTACCTAAGAAAAAGAAGATAATCAAAACTATAAACAGTAAAATGACAACAAACTCACAGCTATCAACAACTGAACCAAAAAAACAAAAATAAAAACAAAGACAAAATAAGTAAACAACTAGAACAGGAAAAATATCACAGAAATGGAGATCACATGGAGGATTATCAGTGAGGAGGAGGAGGGTGGAGAATGGGGGGAAAGGTACTGGGAATAAGAAGCATAAATGGTAGGTACAAAATAGACAGGGGAGGTCAAGAATAGTATAGGAAATGGAGAAGCCAAAGAACTTATATATATGACCCATGGACATGAACTAAGGGGCAGGGGGAATGCTGGTGGAAGCAGGGTGCAGAGTGGAGGGGAATAAAGAGGAGAAAAAATGGGACAACTGTAATAGCATAATCAATAAAATATATTTTAAAATAATAAATAAATATGGACTAAACACTTCAATTAAAAGATAAATTTCTCAGATTTGTTAAGAAAAATCAAGACTTAAGTATATGATATCTAGAAGAGACATTTTATATGCAAAGAACACACATAAAGATTTATAGTCAGGATGATCAGCAGACATTAAATCAAGGAGTATTTCTAGACATAAAGAGGGACATTTCACAATGATAAAAGTGTTAATTCATCAGGAATGTATAACAATCCTAAATATAAATGCATCTAATAACAGAAGCTATATGTGACAGAAGTGAAGGGGAAAACAGACATATCCAATTATAGTGAGAGATTTTAATAACTTTCTTTAAGTACTTTATAAATCAAGTAATAGAAAGTAATAAAGATGAAAAACTTTGAGCAATGCAATCAACAACTTGACTTTAATTGATACTTATGGAACACTTTGCTCAATAACAGTAGAATAAACATTCTCTTCAAGGGCCCAGGGAATATTCACCAAATTGGACCATGTGCTGAGCCATAAAATAACTCTCAATATTTTCAAAAGATTAATATATTACAGAATATATTCTCAAAATTAAATTAGAAATCAATAAAAATAAGGTATCTAGAAAAATTCCCAAATATTTGAAAGTTAAACAACACACTTATAAATAATCCATGTTTCAAAGAAGAACTGACAAGAATAATGGGAAAATACTTTTAACTAAATGAAACAAAATGTTGGTATATACCTTAAAAGGTTTGAATGGAAATTTAAAGCTTTAAATGCCTTTTTTTTTTTAGGAATGAAGAAATCTTTAAAATAAATGACCTATATCTAGAAAAAACCAAATAAACACAAAAAAATAGAAACCAGGAAATAATAAAGAGTTGTGATCGATTAAATTAAAGAAGACAAAAGAGAAATCAATAAAGCCAAAATTTGGTTTTTTGAAAAGATTAATAAAATTCATATACCCCTAGTATGGCTGATCAAGAAAATATTTAAAATTAAGAATGAAAAAAATCATTATAGATGCTGCAAATATTAAAAGGATAATGAGGAAAAATTATGAACAATGTTATGTCAATAAAAATGAAAATTTAGATTAAAATAACTGAGAAACATAACTTAAAAATTGAACTCAAGAAAAATCAAAACTTAAACAAAAATGAAGAAAAAAATTATAACCACAAGCCTTTGCACAAAAAAATCTTTGTGCCTTTGCCAGTCCAGGTGGCTTTATTGCTGAATTTTGTTAATAATCTAAGGAGGAGAAATACTCTTTATATATAAACTCTTTCTGAAAACAGAGGATGAGAGAACACTCCCAAATAATTTTATGAACTGGGCATAACAGAAACCAGATTCTAAACTAGAGAATAAATTTTACAAGAAAAGAAAACTAAAGACTGTTTTTTCTCAAGAACGCAGATTTATAAAGTCCTCAACATGCTCTGGCCATTGTAGCTCAGTTGGTTGGAGAATTATCCAGTAACCCTGACCAGGGTTTGATTCCTGGTCAGGGCCCGTACCTTGGGTGTGTGTTCGATCCTGGGTCTGGGTGCATATGATCACCAGTCTAGGTGTGTACAGGAAGTAACTAATCCATGTTTCTCTCTTGCATGTTTCTCTCTGTCTCTCTCCTCTTCTCTCTCTAAAAGCAATGGAAAAAAAAGTGTCCTCGGGTAAGGGTTAAAAAAAACAGTTCTCAACAAACCAGTGGCATACTGAATACAGTAATGTATGAAAGGAATAATTCAAAAGTAAAAATAATTTTAAAAGCGATAATGTATATTAAGATCAAGTACAGTTTATCCCAAGGAATACAAGGATAGTTTAGTATTTGAAATCAATCAGTATGATTTACCACATTTACAAAATAAAAAATAAAAGCCATAAGATCAACTCAATAAATGCAAAAAAAATTTTTGAAAAATTTAACTCATTCATGATTAAAATGTTCACCAGAGAAGGAATAAAATCTCGATCTGATAATGGTCACCCATGAAAAATTCTATAGCTAATATTTTACTTAATAGTAACATATTGAATACTTTTATACTAAGATCATATAAAGTATTCTCATTAATTTTACTTAATATTGTATGGAAGGTCCTAGTTAGTACAATATGGCTAACAAAAGAAATAAAGTTTGAAAAAAGAAGAAACAAAATTGTCTTTATTTTTAGATGGCATGATTGCATATGTAGAAAATTTGAAGGACTCTAAAAAAATACCTTACTGGAACTACTAAGAGCATTTAGAAAATCATGGAATCAAGTCAGTATACAAAGATCAATTGTATTACACTTGTATACATTAGCAATAAAAAATTGGAGAATAAAATGTAAAAATATTACAATGATATCAAAAACATAAAATATTACCCTTCATGACAGCATGGATGGAACTGAAGAGCATTATACTAAGTGAAGTAAGCCAGGCAGTGAAAGACAGATACCATATGATCTCACCTATAAGTGGAAACTAATCAACAAAACAAACAGGCAAGCAAAATATAACCAGAAACACTGAAATAAAAAACAAATTGACAGTAACCAGAGGGGAGGAGGGAGGGGGACAACAGGGGAAAAGAAGGGGAAGGGACATCAAGGAACATACATAAAGGACCCATTGACAAAGCCAAATAGGGGAAGGATTGAAGGTGGGAGGTGGGGGTAGGTGAGGCTGGGGAAAGTGGTGGTGGGAAAATGACAAAACAAAACAAAAGAAAAAAAATACACAGGGTGAGGTTAAGAATAGTATAGGAAATTGAGAAGCCAAAGAACTGATAATACAACCCACAGGCATGAACTAAGAGTACAGGGGATGATTGGATGGGGAGCAGGGTAGAGTGGGATAAAGGAGAGAAAAAACTGGGATAACTGTAATAGCATAATCAATAAGATATTCAAAAAAGTAAATTTAAAAATGAATCAAAAGTATTATGGTAATACCAAAAACATAAAATACTTAGGAATAAATTTAATAAAAGTGAAAAACATTTACATTGAGAAGCATAAAACATTGTTGAGCAAAATTAAAGGAGACAAACA
This sequence comes from Mormoops blainvillei, assembly GCA_004026545.1. NCBI lineage: Eukaryota > Metazoa > Chordata > Mammalia > Chiroptera > Mormoopidae > Mormoops > Mormoops blainvillei. The sequence continues at coordinate 63,449 of PVJD01000733.1, read as the reverse complement.
AATAGAGAAACATATTATGTTCATGGGTTTGAAAAATCAATATTGTAAGGTGCCCGTTCTCTGCAAATTGATCTATAAATTTAGTGTAATTCCAATAATATCCTAGAGGACTTTTAAAAATATAAATTGTCATGTTGATTTTGAAATTTGTGTAGAATGCAAAGGACTTAAATACTCAAAATAATCTGGAAAAAGAACAAATTTGGAGAATTCCCATTATCTGAGTAAATGAACACTTTAAAACTATAGTAATTAAGACAGTGTGGTATTGAAGTAAGCAAAGATAAATAGATCAATGGAACAGAATATAGAGTCCAGAAAGAGACCCAATTTCACAAACTATCAAGCCAATTCAGTATAGAAAAGGGCAATCTTTCCCCAAAAGGTGCTAGAACAACTAGATAAATGCATTTTAAAAATGAACTTTTACTCTGAACCTCATATTACACACAAAACTAATTTGAGATGGATCATAGGCCTAAAGGTAAAAGTTAAAACTATTTGGGTGACTTGAGGTAGAAAATATTTTTTAGGTCACAAAAGGCACTAACCAAAAATTTTTAAAAATGTTAATTAGATTTGTCAAGATTCAAAACTTCTCATCAAAAGACATTAAAATGAAAAGATCATCTACAGTCTAGAAAAAAAATATTTGTAAAACATATCTGACAAAGAATTTCTTTCTGATGTATGTAAAGGATGCTTACAAATCAATCATAGTTAATCCAACAAACAGAATAGGCAAAAGTCTTGAATAGACACTTCACAAAAGAAAATATATAAGTGGCTAAAATGCACATGAAAATGTATTGGATATCATTAGTCACTGGGAAAGGGCAAATTAAAACCACAGTGAAATAATGCTACATACCCACCAACATGACTAAAATTTAAAAAGACTGACAACACCAATTGTTAGCAAGGATGTAGAGCAGTTGGAACTCAAATACATTGGTGGTGGGAGCGTCAAATGGTGCAACCACTTTGCAGCAGTGTTTGGAAGTTTTTAAAATATACACCCACTTTATAAAGCCTAGCAATTTAACTCTTAGGAATTAACACAAGAGAAATAAAAATATGTTGACAAAAAGACGTGCAAGAATGTTCATAGCAAAGTTTTTTACTTTTATTCATAAAAGTAAAAAATTATAAATACCCCAGTGTTCATCAACAGAATAAACAGTTGTGGGCTTCCGCTGCTGCTCCCATGGTGGGTCGTTGCCCCACTGGCCGTTCGAGAGGAGCTGGGGAGTGGACGACGCTCTTGAGGCTCCCCTCACAGACAACGCAGCGATGATATCTGTGAGTCCAAGGGCAGAAGCGAGGAGGCTTTGCAAGTCGTCCTTGACTTTGGCCTCCTTCTGGTTCCTAGCAAGTGGCAGTTGGCCAGCACAGGAGCAGCAAGCACCAGAGTTATCACCGTTGACTAGATAATGCAGGGAGAACTACCATCCTTTGCCAGTTTTCTTTGAATGAAGTTGTACAGACATCCTCTGCAATAGAAAGTAATGTAGAAGAGCTAGTGATAAATAACACACATTTCCTAATGTGGGATAGTTGTGGACAGTACAAAGGATTTCTTTAATTAGAGAAGAACACGATAAAGTGTTAGCCCATGAAGAACTAAGAAAAGCTAATTTGCTGATATCTGCTAATAAACAAGGTGTTAAAGAATGCATGACTGTGGCAGAAATCTCCAAGTGTTTGAAACTAATTTCTGTTAAAGAACATCAGGGCATATGCAAGCATGCTGTGCTCTTACTGGCAAGGGGTTATGCCAACCATTTGAATGAATGATGTCATGATTTGAGATTAGATGATATCTACTGACCTCCTCTTAGAGACCTCGTATAAAGGAAGTACTAGACCTGTAAAAATTAATGGTTCAGATTTATTTATGGTAAACTGATTTAAATTTTTCTGTAAGAAGAAAAATTAAGACCACTTATTTGAAAATGAAGATCAAGCGTCACTTTCCAACTGCTTTCTCATTAGTTTCTTCCAAAGCAAGGTCTTAAAACTGCGATTGACATTTTTTCATAATGAATTTGCTCAGGACATTGCATAGCCAATGTCAAGCTGACAAGCATATACCCATATTTTGCTGTGTATAATGCACACAGTTTTGCTGAAATTTTTGAGTGAAAAATAAGGACACGCATTATATGCGGGTAGTACCTGAAATACCTTGTATTTGTTCTTGTGTTTTGTAATTTTTTGTTACATAAAATTTCTTGTACAATGTGTTAAAAAATAAATGCTAAAATTCCTTTATAATACCAAAAACAAATATCTAAATATAAATAAATAAATAAATAATTGAATTTAAAAATTAAAATGAAAGATTTTTTTCCTGAAAGTTTGGGCCAAAAATGTGGGTGAGCATTATACACGGCAAAATATGGTAGGTGTATTAGTTCCAACAGTATGAAAGCAAAGAGTCAGAATTCTTACCTTCCATGGCTCTAAAGAAACACAAATAAAGACAGGTGGTCCAGTTTGATGGTCAGGTCCTTCCATCTTGTGGCTCCACCATCCCCAAGACTTTGCTGTCACTTGCATCAAGCCTGAAGAAGGGGACAGAGACTGGAGGAGAGTGTTTCCTGAAACACCTAACTTGGCAAGAAAGGTACTCCTTCCCCTTGCCCACATGAGGGTATAGCGACACTTCAATGGATAATTCAAGCCTCCTCCTCCACCTACCTTTCCTCATCCTTAGCAGACAGCTTTGCTTCATAATTAAAAAAACAAAACAAACAAACAAAAAAACCCCAACAAGCTATTGAATATGAAATACTTGATTTTCCTGCCCTCTTGTGCACACATTTATCTCCCTCTGCCCATTTTTTTGGGAATTAGCTCCCTTCAGTCACCGATGCTGATTCAAGGCTCCTTTTGTAACTACAATCTTGGTTCCATTTTCTCTTGAGTTAATTCCTTAATTGTTTGCTTCCTTTGAAAACAATTTATTGAGCTCCTATTATGTGTATGCTATTATGCTTGATGCAGGGGTATAGCTGTGATACTTAAGATGGTCAAGGTGGAGCTTCCATTTTAACAAGAACTTTCCTCATTGGATTTTCAACCTCTTTAAAGTAGCTTTGTCTCTACAGTCTAAAACTGCATTTAATTTTCTCCCTATTAAAAAGAAAACAAAAGTGACATATCCATACAATGGAATTATATTTAGCAATAAAAATGAACAGACATAAACTAAATGAAATTCAAAAGCACTCTCCTAAGTTAAAGAAGCCAGGCACAAAGAACTATGATTATATGATTTCATTTATATGAAAAACTAGAAAAGGCAAAATTACAGTGATGGAAATAAGATCCATGATTACCAAGGGACAGAGAATGGGGTGGTGAAGGGTATGGAATGTAAAGAGGCTGAGGGAACTTTTGGGGGTGATAGAAATGTTCTATGCCTTGATTGCAGTGGTGATTACATACCCTTGGGAAACTTAGTGAATTGCGTATCTTTAAAGGGTGAACTTTATTGTATATAGATTATACCTCATTAAAGATGATTTATTAATACAACCTTATGAGGATAGGTGTTATTATTCCTAGACTACAGGTGGGAAAATTGAGATCAGAGAGGTAATATTAACTTACCTGAGTTCATACAGCAAATAACTGTCAGAGTTTGAATGGTGTATGTTTTCGATGCAGAAAACCACGTTTTTTTGGTTACACAAAGAACTTAAAAATGATGTTTGTGTGTGTGTTTATACATGCAGGCATCTTCTGTTTTTTTCAATGAGTGTGGAAGCTCTTCAAAGACAAGGGCTTTCATATATACCTTTTTTCTAGTTCTGGCTTACAGAGTGCTCTGAAACAGGGTCAGGCAGTCTATAGACCTGGGTTTGCCTGCCATTCCTGTGTGCAGTGACTTTGAATGGATTACAGGCATGCCTGGTGTTCAACTGCTCCCCCCAACCCCAATCCCATCCTACAAGCATCTGGGGTTCCTGGGCTAGTTGCCCTGGCTGAGATCAGTTCCATGTGTTTATCCCAGGGTTCTGTACAAATTTTATTTTTCGTTCCATGACTAAGATTAGGAAGCACTGACTTAGACAGGAAGTGCTGTTGGAATTTAAATATGAGAGAGGAATTCTGGTTGAGATGTTCTGAGTCAAGGACCCATGGGAAAGGACTTAACTAATAAGAGAGAAAGGGAAGGGAGTATGTATTTAGAAACCTAAGTATGTAGAAAAGATTGGAGTGAGACTGGGATTGACACATGTTTGGGACCCTAAGCTGGATCTGGGTTTATGGAGATGTGTTTGAGAGGGACAGGGATGCTTTTCTGGTGAGGGTCTGACATTGGGGCTAAGTAGAGTTGGAGTGAGCTCTGCAGGACAAAGCCTCTTGTTCAGGATTTAATGTGTGTTTGTAGGAGAGAGTAGGGAAGTAAAAATGTGTGTGTTTAAGAGTAACATGCTGTCCCCTGACTTTGCAGCTGAGGGTCTTGCTGGATGTAGGGAAAGGACAACCTCTTAACCTGGAGCCTCTGGTGAAGTCTGGCTTTCCTTTTCACACAGGATTTGTTCCTAGCCCCTGGTTGTCTCCCACAGTGTGTGTGTGCCTGTGTGTGCGCTCATGCCCAGGATGGGGAGGGGAATAGCCATGGGGACAGTTCCTGTTTTCCTGCCTTTGCAGACCCTTGCCTTCCTGAATGTGATATGATTGTTTCTCTGGGCACAGTATAAAGATGCCAGTGGAAAACGGAAGTATCTCATGCCTCAGCAATTTTTTTAAAGGCAAAAAAGAAAAAGCTATTGAACTTGGGAACCCTAGACCTAGAGTCCTCTCTTCCTGGTGTGGGAGTGCAGACATTGTACAGGGCCTATCAATCAGCCAATTGGCCAAATAACCAACATGGGAACGATTTGATTCCCATCCATCAGCTATGCAGTGACAATAATACTAAATTCCTTCTTGCTCTCAAACTGCTATATTTATGCTGTTCCCCTTGGGGATCTTGGGACTTGGAAGTAGAGGGCCTTTATCCTCTGCTGCCTCTCCCTCTTCTCTATCCATATCCTCATCCTCTTTTAGTATTCTTTCATTCATTCGCTTGTTTACTCACTTGTTCAACAAATATTTATTCAGTGTCTGCTACGTGTACAATGTAATAAATGTTGAAAATACAGCATTGCTTAAGAGAGACTCCATTGTTGGCCTCATGCACTTATAGACTAATGAAAAAGATGTTCCAATGTGTGCAGGCATAGTTTTATGAGGGATGGAAAGACAGAAAATACAGGAAAAGAGAAATGACAACACAAAGGAGTATATGTTAAACACCACTATCCTGGCAGAGTCTTTTCTGACCAGATCTAGAGTAGGCCTTCTTTGGAGTCTTGGAACTTCTCAGGCAGGGGCATGGTCATATCTCTCCTGCCTCTCCCCACCATACCCCTGCTGCAAAGCCTGCTCTCCATTATAGCCACTCAATTCTGCCATTATTTATTGACCACCTAACATGTACAAATCTCTATGCTAGATTATTAAAGATTTTAAAAGGTATAAGGCATAGATCAATTCTGCTGTGTGCAAACTAGCGGACTGAGTTCCTTGAGGCTAGAATTATCTTAGTCAACTTTTTAATCTCTTATAGCCCTAGCAATTTCTGAAACACAGTAAGTTGTCAAACATTTGTTGAATTGTAAGCAATTGTGAAGTCTGAGAGCTCAGGTTCTGTGTAGACTGAATGCTGTTAAGGGCAGTGACAGGGGAAAGAAGCCCCGTGATTCTCAAATAGCCCTGTGTGACTGACTTTTAGAGAAACAGCTGCCTTGCTGCGACTCCAGGGATTAGTAGAGAACTGAGAGAGTCTGCAGGACTGTAGGCTGCTTGGGTCCAGAAGCCACTGATATCTGATCTCTGTCTAGGAACTTAAGAAGACAAGAGTCAGGGTGTCTTGTTTTGATTATTCCATTTAAAGAAACTCATCATGACCTCAGTAAAACCAGAGATAGAAATCTAAGGGGAAGGAAACGTATTTATTTTACCTATGAACTTTGCTAGCATTTACTACTAAGAAAATGCCCTACAAAGTGATTATTAAAGATTAAAAAATTCGTGGAGGAAAAGTAAGTGGAGCTTAGTAAATAGTGATTCAAATTCAAGTGTGACTGCAAAACCTGCTCTCTATTATAGCCACTCAGTTCTGCCATTATTTATTGACCACCTAACATGTACAAATCTCTATGCTAGATTATTAAAGATTTTAAAAGGTATAAGGCATAGATCTTATCTTCCGAGAGGCTATTGCCTAGAGTTGAGTTTGGGTTCAGTGAGTTGGTTGGTACAGGATAACTGAATTAAACTCAAGACAATGAACAGTCCTACAAAGACACACACAGGCACATGTGTTCATACACACATTTGTTTGTATATGAAAATATCATGAACAAATGATTAATTGCACCTAGAAAAACAGGGGAAAATTTCTTAGAAGAGACAGTCATTAAAGAAAAAAGAATTCTGAGTTTAAGAAGGAAATCTTATATTTCTTCTTAGCCTTACCCATGCCTCATTGTTTAATGCTGGGCAAAGTATACACTATGGACATTCTTAGGTGTGACAAGAATTAGAATACAGCTACATTTGGCAATATACATGAATTCAGACTTAATTAAACCTATCAGGATATACTGAATTTGTAACCAAAATGACAATTCAGAGCAAGTTTTTATCTAACACATTGGATTCACTAAAGCTAACTTCCTAAGTGATTAAATGGGACACATTGCTCTGTGAAGGACAAAGGACTGTTCATATATGAAATACCAAAAGAAGAGTCAAGCAATACTCGTCTCTTCATTTGTGCCGCTATACAGTTAATTTTGTGAACCTAAGTACAGGACTTTGCACTTATCTTGATTTTATTTCATCTTGTTATCCTGGGGAGGTCGTTTTGCACTTTTTTTCTGTCAATCTTTATACTTCTTATTCTTAGCTCCATTTGTGCTGAACATTGATAAATATGTTCCTGTGTTTTTGTCCAATTTATTATTAAATATGTTACAAAGAACAGGGCTGAGGCCAGATGGCAGAGGCAGTCAGTAGTGGATCTGTAATGCCTGAGCACAGCCACTTTCTACAGCACCCAGTAGTGCTTGGCATGGACACCTCCAGTTATCTCAGTGACACGTATTGGTAAGAAGCTCAGCTCTTTCCACTCAGAGTGGTCAGGGCAAACCTAAACAACCACTTTGAAGTATTGTATAAAGATTCTGAAACAATAAAAACCACATCTCTGAGTATTCTAGTTGCTTTCACATTGATTATCTCATTTGGGCTTCACAAGAATCTCATGAAAGAGAGTGTGAAGATGTTACCATACTAATTTTCAGAGAATACTGATGAAATGAAGGCTGTCAGAAGTTAAGTAACTTCCTGAGGCTCATGTGGCAGTAAGTAGGAGAACTCAGTCTCAGATCTTCTGACTTCCAGACCTGTGACTTTGGCACTTGTCTAATAATAATAGCCATTTTCACTGAAAGTTGAAACAGTTATTTTTTTATTGTCACTGCCCACACTTATGAGGACTGGCTAGTGGCATCTCCCACTAGCACCATGATCCTGGAGGGCAGGGACTGTGCTGTCCTATTTCAGCTTCATCCTCTATGTCCATATGATGGCCAACACAGTGCATGTGCTCAATGAATGCATGTTGAATAAATTAATAATTAAACAAAGTTATTATCTATAGTGTAATTGTCAATAATAACAGTTACTATTTTGTTTAGCAGGGCTAGGGTTTAAAATTTCTCCCTTCCACCAAGCACTGAATAAATACAGCAATATGGCTACCTGCTTTCTCCTAATGAAGAACTCAAGACTCCAGATAAGTACACTCTGTTTATTCTCATATGTACTTTGAAAATAGGTAGGGGTTAGTGGTGCTATCACCATATTATCCACAAGAGCAGAGAGATTCTTTATTTCACCCAAGACTGCACAAGTGTTTTTAGGAGCAGCTGTTAATAGATTTTATGTTTATATTCAGTCCACTGCTGAGGCTGCTAAGTCCTACTAAAGCACTAGAGCCTTATACTGCTTTTCAAGGGTCTACAATGCTCCCAAAGTTAATTCATGGAACTAGCTGCAGGATTGTGGAAAAACAGCTGGTTACCTTCCAGCAGAATTGGTTATAAACAGTTTAGTCACTTGCTGAGAAAAGGCAGGAAATCTCATGCAAAAGTCAGCAACATTCCTCATATTATGATAGCAAGTAAATCTATTTCTGTGGAGACTGAGGTCAGGCCTGGTTGGTTTAGGAGAATTCAGGATCAGACAGAGATATGTAGTCTAAAGCATATGAGATTTTATCGATGGGTCCTTTATGCATGGTCAAATGGGGGAAGGATTGAGGATGGGAGGTGATGATGGGTGGGGTTGGGGAAAGTGGTGGCAGGGAAATGTTGACAAAAAAAAAGTGGTCAGGGGAAGGCTGGGAGTAGTGTGGGAAATTAAGAAGTCAAAGAACTGATGTGTGCAGCCCATGGACATGGACTAAGAGGTGCGGGGATGATGGGATGGGACGTGGGGCAGAGGGGATAAAGGCGGGGAAAATGGGACAACTGTTATAGCATAGTCAATGAAATATACAAAAAAAAAAATGAGATTCTAGAGGCAGACCTGGCTTTGATTTGGTGACTCTGTTACAGATGGAGTATATATTTTGAGAATTGTGAGAATGATTTACCAGTGAAGGTAAAGCAGTAATGTGGACAGACTTCTGTCTTGAGCCCCACTCAGGCACGTGCTGCTGTTCTGACAATAGAAGCTCCTTTCCATAGCCTGAGATTGGCTACAAACCATTGCTCTCCATCCCCGCAGGTGGGAAGTGACCTGCAAGGCAGAGGTGGGAGAAACCCTGCCCAAGGGGAGTCAGACCATAGCCTATTTTTAAAAATAGTATACTTTTTAATGAAATATTTTGAAAAGAATTACAAATTTCCACAAAAAGCTGCAAGTACTGTAGGAGTAAGTATTTCTCCTTAACTATTTGAGAATAGATTGCCAACCTGATTCCCTATGACCCTGAAAACTTCAGTGTGTATTTCTTAAAAATTTCTTACACTTTTCTATATTCCAACAATATAAGCAACAAAATCTGAAAATTAACCTCAGTACGTTACTGTCATCAGACTCCATTCAAAGTTTGGTAAGTGTTGCAATAATATTCTTCATAGTAAAAGAATCCATTTCAAATTCACATGTTGCATGTGTCAAGTCTCTGGTTAACTTCAATTTTAAAGTTTCTTTGACTTCATGTCCTTGTCACTTTTCAAGATTAGAGTCCAGTTGTTTTGTATTTTGTATCTGTAAATTTAGGTTTGTCTGGTGTTCCCTCAGATTAGAATTAGGGTACGCATTTTTTGGGGGGAGGAATAACACAAAAGTGATATGTTCTTAGTGCACCATACCAGGTGGTACAAAATTTCAATTTTTCCTGTTATTGATGACAACATTGGCTACTTTATTAAGAAGATATCTTTCAGGTTTCTCCAGTCTCCAGTTACTTCTTTTCTTTTTGTAATTAATAAATATTTTATATGAAAAGTGGAAACCATGTAACTGTTCTATTCCTCAACAAACTTCCAATTATTAATATATTATTTTATATCTATAAGGGTACTTTTTTGCTTATTTTATTCAATGAATTATAATCTTTTACTATCATTATTGATTTTGATTCTCAAATTGTCCCCAATTTAGCCATTGGAAACCTCTTCGGGCCGGTGTTCTCTGCTTTTGATATATCCCTATTATTCTTTCAGTACTTCCTTGCCTCTAGCAAGGAAACATGTTATAGAACCATCTTATACTTTCCCTGTCCAGACTTGAACTGAAATATTTCTTTAAGGAGCCCTAGTTTCTTTAAGTGGTGAATGGTATTTAGGAGCCAGGAGCTGGGCAATAGAGGTACCTATGACTATTGGGGTATTGCTGCTCCCAAGATGTCTCATTGGACAGAGTTTACGTCTGTATTCATCTCTTTTATTATTTATTTATATTCTTGTTTATTCTATTACAGTTGTCCCAAACTTTCCCCCTTTGCCCTCCTTTGTCCAGCCCACCCCCTGTTCCCACAGTGCATCCCCACGCCATTGTCCATGCCCATGGGTCATTCATACATGTACTTTGAATAATCCCTTCCCTTTCTTTTTCACTTGTTAGTTTATTTATTTTTTCATTAGATTGCTTTTATAAGTGAGATCATATGTTATTTGTCTTTTACCAACTGGCTTATTTCACTTAGCATAATACTCTCCAGTTCCATCCATGCTGTTGCAAAGGGTAAGATTTCCTTCTTTCCTTTTGCTGAGTAGTACTCCATTATGTAAATGTACCAAATTTCTTAATCCATTCATGTACAGATGGGTACTTAGGCTGTTTCCAACACTTGACTATTATACATAGTGCTGTTATGAACATAGGGGTGCATAAATTCTTTTGAATTGGTGTACAGGACTTTTACTTCCTTGGTTAAATTTATTCCCAGGTATTTTATTTTTTTTGTTGCTATAATAAATGGGATTGTTTTTTAGTTTCTCTTTCTAATAATTCATTGTTGATGTATAAAAATGCCATCAATTTCTGAATATTGACTTTGTATCCCGCTACTTTGCTGAATTCATCTATTAGGTTGAGTAGTTTTTTGGTCAGCCTACAGGGTTTTCTAAGTACACTATCATGTTGTCTACAAAAAATGACAGTTTTACTTCCTCCTTTCGAATTTGGTTGCCTTTTATTTCTTCTTGTCTGATTGCTGTGGTGAGGACCTCCGGAGCTATGTTGAATGAGTGGTGAAAGTAGACACACTTGTCTTGTTCCTAATCTTAAGGGAAACACTTTTAGTTTTTGTCTATTGAGTATGATGTTGGCAGTAGTTTTTTTTGTATATGGCCTTTATTATGTTGAGGTATGCTCCCACTATTCCCACTTTGCTGAGAGTTTTTATCATAAGGGGGTCATAGATTTTATCAAATGTTTTTTCTGTATCTATTGATACGATCATGTGATTTTTGTCTTTCATTTTATTTATGTGATGTATCACACTTATTGATTTGTGAATATTGTACCATCTTTGCATCCCCAGAATAAATCCCACTTGATCACGGTGTATGATTTTTTTAAGTGTATTGTTGGATTCATTTTGCTAGTGGTTTGTTGAATACTTTAGCATCTATGTTTATCAGAGATATTGGTCTGTAATTTTCTTTTTTTTGTTGTGTCTTTACCTGGCTTTAGGATTAGGATAATACTGCCTTCATAGAAAGTATTTTGGAGTCTTCCTCCTTCTTGAATTTTTTGAAATAGTTTGAGAAGGATAGGTGTTAATTCTTCTTTGAGTATTTGGTAAAATTTGCCTGTGGAGCCATCTTACCTGGGGTTTTGTGTGTTGGTAGTTTTTTTTTTTCTTTTTATTACTGCTTTAATTTGCTAATTGTTATTGGTCTATTCAGGTTTTCTGCTTCTTCCTGATTCAGTTTTGGAAGATTGTCTGTTTCTAGAAATTTATCCTTTTCAACCAGGTTGTCCAATTTCTTGGTATGTAGTTGTTCATAGTAATTTCTTATAATCCTTTGTATCTCTGTGGTATCAGTTGTTACTTCTCTTCTTTCATTTCTGACTTTGCTTATTTGGATCCTCTCTCTTTTTTTCTTAATGAGTCTGGTTAAAGGTTTGTCAATTTTGTTTATTTTTTCAAAGAAAGAGCTCCTGGATTCATTGATCCTTAGAATTTCATTTTTTGTCTTTATGTCATTTAATTCAGCTGTGATCTTGATTATGTACTTCCTTTTGCTTGCTCTGGGCTTTGTTTTTGTTCCTCTAGTTTTTTTAGATGTATGGTTAGGTTGTTTATTTGAGATTTTTCTATCTTCTTTAGGAAGTCCTAAGTTACTATGAAGTTCCCTCTCAGAACTGCCTTTATAGTGTCCCATAGGTTTTGAGTTGTGTGTTGATTTTCTTTTGTTTCCAGATACTTTTTGATTTGTTCCTTGATCTCATTGTTAACCCGTTTGCTATTTAGTAATCTGTAATTCGGTCTCCATGTATTTGAATGTTTTTTAGTTTTTTTCTTATAGTTGGTTTCTAGTTTTAAGCCATTATCATACGAGAAGGTGTTTGATATGATTTTAACTTTGTTGAATTTGTTTAGGCTTGTTTTGTGTTCTAGCACATGGTCTGTCTTTAAGAATGACCCATATGCATTTGAAAGGAATGTGTATTTTGCTTCTTTGGGATGAAATGTACTATACATTATCAATTAATCCATTTGGTCTAGAGCATCATTCAATTCTGCAATACTTTTATTGATTTTAGCTTGGAAGATCTATCCATTGTTGACAGTGGGGTGTCAAAATCCCCTACAACGACTGTTGTATTACTGTCTCTTTCATAAAGTCCTCAAATATTTTCTTTATATGCTTAGTGCACCTATATTGGGTGTGTATGTGTTTACAAGAGTTATATCCTCTTGTTGGACTACTCCCTTAAGTATTCTGCAGTGACCTTCTTTATCTCTTGTTATGGCCTTTGTTTTGAAGACTATTTTGTCTGATATAAGAATTGCTACCCCTGCTTTTCTTTGTGTGCCCATTTGCATGGAATATTTTTTCAATCCCTTCACTTTTAGCCTGTGCACATCATTTGTTCTGAACGGGTCTCTTATAAACAGCATACATGTGCGCTGTGTTTTCTTATCCATTCAGCTATGCTATGTCTTTTGCTTGGAGCATTTAAGGTTATTACAGGTTAGTAATAACATTTAAGGTTATTACTAATAGGTACTTTTTCATTGTCTTTTTCCCCCTTTGTACCTCTGTTCCTCTCTCTCTTTCTCTCTCTATTTCTTCTCCTTAAAACAGTCCCTTTAACATCTCTTACAGTGCTGGCTTGGTGGAGGTATACTCTTTTAGCCTTCTTTTGTTTGGGAAGCTCTTTATTTAACCTTCTATTTTATTTTTTAATATACTTTATACTTTATTGATTATGCTATTACAGTTATCCCAATTTTTCCCCCTTTCCCTCCTTTCACCTGGTATTCCCATTCTCTCCAGTAATGTCCCCCTTAGTTCATGTCCATGGGTTGTGCATTTAAGTTTTTTAGGCTTCTCCATTTCCTATATTATTTTTAATGTCCCCCTGCCTATTTGTACCTACCATTTATGCTTATTAATCTCTGTACCTTTTCCCCCATTCTCCCCATTCTCCCTCCCCACTGATAGCACTCCATGTGATCTGCATTTCTATGATTCTGTTCCTGTTCTAGTTGTTTGCTTAGTTTGTTTTTGTTTTTTAGATTCAGTTGCTGATAGTTGTGAGTTTGTTGTCATTTTACTGTTCATAGTTTTGATCTTCTACTTTTTATTAAAATAAGTCTCTTTAAAATTTCATATAATAGGGCTTGGTGATGATGAAGTTCTTTAGCTTTACTGTGCCTGGGAAGCACTTTATTTGCCCTTCAATTCTATATATTAGCTTTGCTGAATAGAGTAATTTTGATTGTAGGTCCCTGCTTTTCATCACTTTGAATAGTTCTTGGCAGTCCCTTCTAGCTTGCAAAGTTTATTTTGAGAAATCAGCTGACAGTCTCATGGGAATTCCCCTGTAGGTAACTCTCTTCTTTTTTTTTTGCTGCTTTTAAGATTCTCTCTTTATCTTTAACCTTTGGCACTTTAATTATGATATATCCTTATAAGCAATTATGTGGTCCTCTTTGGGTCTAACTTGTTTGGGACTCTCTGTGCTTCCTGGACTTATGTCTATTTCCTTCACCAAATTAGGGAACTTTTCTTTCATTATTTTTTCAAATAAGTTTTCAATTTCTTGCTCTTCCTCTTCTCCTTCCGGCATCCCTATGATTCAGATGTTGGCACCTTTGGAGATGTCCCAGAGGTACCTTATCCTATCCTAATTTTGTAAAATTCTATTTTTTCCCCAGCAGTTCTAGTTGAATGCTTATTTTTCCTTTCTGTTCCAAATCATTCATTTGAATCCCATCTTCATCCTGTCCTCTGCTAGTTCCCTGTAGATTTTTCTTTATTTCACTTAGTGTAACCTTCATTTCTTCCCAGGTCTTTTTACTTTTGTCACCGTACTCAATGAGTTCTTTGAGTATCCTGATAACCAGTGTTTTGACCATCTGATAGTGTGATTAATTTCATTTTGTTTAGTTCTTTTTCTATGGTTTTGTTCTGTTCTTTCATTTGTACCAAATTTCTTTCTCTCCACAATTTGGCAGCCGCCCTGCATTTATTTCTGTGTATTAGGTAGAGGTGCATTGACTCACCCTTAGTAGCATGACCTATTGTAGAAGAGCAGATCTGTAAATTGTGTGGGGCAGAGCCATAAGTGTTTGCCAAGATGGGGCAACCTGTTCTGCCACTTGTGGTTCTGTGTGGGGGGAGGGTTTAAAGCGGGGACAATGCTGTTGACTTGTTTCTGGAGGTTTGCCTGGCACTTGCCCTGTGTGACTGGCACCCTTCCAGTTGTTGCTCTGGTGCTGAATCCCAGAAGGTGTGGGTCTCTGTATGTTTTAAGTCCTTGCAGTCCCTTTAAGCAGATTCTCCTGAAAATCTGTCAGTTTCTTCTGCTGCCTCAATCCACATCGCTTTTTACAGTCAGAAGTTATGGGGATTTATCTCCTGGCACTGGAACTCTGGGCTATGCAGTCTGTCCAGGTGCTGGGACCACTTGTTCCCAAGGTATCCCTTCCAATTTTTATCCACCACATGTGAACGTGGGACCTCCTGTTCCTCTGCTGCCCCCTCTCCGTGTCACACTGTGTCTTTGTGACTCTCTGCCCATATCGTTTCTCTACCCCTTCTACATTTCTGGATGAATGTGACTTCTTTAAATCCTTGGTTGTTGGACTTCCATACAGCTAGAATTTCTGATGGTTCTGGGTATTATTTGTTTTGAGTTCTAGTTGTAATTCTTTCTGTGGTTACATGAAGAGGTGAAGCATGTTTACCTATACCTCCATTTTGACCGGGAGCCCTCACCTTCCATTTTAAATGAGAGTTTTGCTGAGAGTAGTTTTGGTTGCAGGTTTTTGCTTTATGATACTTGGAATATTTCATGCTAGTCCCTTCTGGCTTGTAGTGTTTCTGTTGAGAAATCAGCTGAGAGCTTTATTGGAGCTCCCTTTTACGTTATTAGCTATTTCTCCCTTGCTGCCTTTAGGATTCCCTCTTTGTCTTTAAATTTTGCTATCTTGATTATAATGTGTCTTCGAGTGGATTGCTTTACTTCATCTTGATTGGGACCCTCTGTACCTCCTGGACTTGCATGACATTTTCCCTCACCAAAGTAAGGAAGTCATTATTTTTTCAAATAGGTTTTTCATCCCTTGCTCCCTTTCTTCCCCTTCCGGTATGCCTATAATGCAAATATTGTTATGTTTTATGTTTTCCAAAGCTCACTTAAACTATCCTCGTTCCCTCTGAGCCTTTTTTCATTTTGTTGCTCTGCCTGGGTGGTTTTTCCTACCTTGTCTTCCAGCTCACTGATTCAATCCTGCGCTTTGTCAGCCTGCTTTTAATTCCTTTTATTTTATTCTTCATTTTCAGATATTGCAGTATTCATTTCCACCTGGTTGTTTTTCAAGGTTTCTATGTCCTTTCTCATATTGATATAGGTCCCACTAAGTTCCTTGTAGTTCTCGCTAAGTTCCTTGATTATCCTTATAAGCATTACCCTGAACTCTATGTCTGATAAATTGCTTGCCTCGATTTCGCTTAGCTCTTTTTCTGGAGATTCCCTCTTTTCTTTCATTTGGGAGTTGTTTCTTTGTCTCCCCATTTTAGCGGTCTCTTTGTGTTTGTTTCTATGTGTTAGATTGATTTGCTTTGACTCTCTTTCATGGAGTGGGCTTGTGTGTTGAGTCCTGTGGGCCCTGGTGGTGCAGATTCCCTGATCTTTTGATCTGTATGCTCTAAGAATGTTTTCTGTGTGGGTTATGTGGACTATCCTGTTGTATTTGGGTCCTGATTGCTATTGACTTGTTTGTTGGTGGTAACTCTCTGTCTGGCTGGCTAAGAGGCTCAGTCTCCACCATGTGTTGCACGTTATTGTATAGGTACTGGCAGAACAAAGCAAAGCGACACCAAAACAAGCCACCCTTGCCTGACGGCCACAGCAATATCAACAACAAGAGAGCAAAGAATATTAAAAGTGGAAAAAGAAATATAGTAGTAGAGAATGGGGAAAGGATAAAAGAATATGAGAGGACCAAAGTAAAATAAAATGATTATGAGAGGAGAAAGAGAAAGGGAACTACTACTTATAATGAATTGAAAGAAGAAAATGGGAAAAAGGAACACAGAAAAAATAACAAAAATAATAAAAGGAGAGAAGAAGGGAACAGTGGAGTAACCAAAGATAAGAGTAGAATAGGAGATATGAAAGAAAAATTAGAGTACCAAAATTAAAAGAAAAAATAGATTAAAAAGTAAATAAAAAGGTTATGAGAAAGAAAAAATAGCTAGGATAATGAGAAAAGAGCCAAGTGGATTTGTCTCAGCACAGTTTAGATCTTGCCTTCTGGTTTCTCCCTTTGGATACCGCCCTGATGTCTGAGTCTGGTACAAGTTAATGACAGGTGCTGTCCAAGTCTGGCCCTCGGCCACCTTTTAGAAACTACTGGTAATCTACAATTTGTGTCTAATTCTTCTGGGCTTGGCTTCTCCCAGGGTGGGCCAAATTGCTCTGCAAAGCTGCCTTTTATCAGCACTGGATCCATGGGGATGTCAGCAAATGTCCTGGGGCGCTTCAGGAACTGCACCTGCCTGTCTCTGCCTGCTGGCCTGCTGCCAGTGTTATACTAGTCGCAGACCCAACTATTCCTGAGAGGGTTTCTGGGAGAAATAGGGGGTTGTGATTCCTGGGTCTCCTGTGGCAAGTGCATTTCAGATCAGAGAAGATGGTGGGGTTTCCCCCTCCTGTGAACCACTAGTCTGAGTCTGTCTGAGATTATTTCCCTGTACTTGGCAGGGTGGAGTTCCTAGTAGGTTTCCAGAGCCCAGATTTTGGGTCTGTTGGGACACTGGGAGGGTGTTTTGTGGCTCTCCTGTCAGGAGGAGGCACCAGTTTGTTTCCCCGGATACTGTATGGCTTGACGGCACCTACAATCAGTCCCTGATGACCCCCTGAGTCTGTTTATGTTACTGTTTCCTCAGCAATGGTTAAGATGCAGGATGGGAGAAGAGAAAACAAAACAAAACAAAACAAAACAGAACAACATAACAGAGTAAAACTGAAAAAAGAAGAAAAAATATTGTTAAGTGGAGCAAACAGGATTTCAGAGGTGGTGGAGAGGGGATTTTCAGAGGGTGGGGGGAGTGGTATCCCACAGGGTAAGGTAATTGATTTTCCCCTGGGAGGGGCTAGCTCTTCTCAGGAAAGATGGCTGCTGTGGAGCCCAGGTATATCTGAGCAACACAAATCCCACAGCCATTCCCCCAAGACTCTCCCTTGTGCTCCCCACTCCAGACTCCTGACATGACTCCAGTCTGCACTACCCACCCTTCACTTTGCAGCCCAAGGTGGGTAGCCTAAAACACACAACCTATACTTTACCTCTCTAAGAAAAAAAAAGATGGTGTGTTGTTTATCCCCAGTGGTTTTCATCTCTCCACAGAGCAGAGAGCTCCCACAGTGCAGACTCTTTGATCTCCTGATCTAGGTGCTCTAGGAATGTCCTCTGCGTGGGTTACGTGGACTCTCCTGTTGTATTTGGGGCCTGATTTTTCACTGGCCTGTTCATTGGTGGGCTGTTCAACTTTCCACCAATGACTTAGGGGCTCAATCTCTACCATGCCCACCTCTGCCTATGAGGGCTTCTAGGTGTGGGTTGTATCTCCATGGGCACATACAGGAGGCCATCTATCTACTCTTCCCTCTCATACGATGACTCTCCCTTATCCCTCCAAAATCCATAGACTATATCCTATGTGCATCATCATCTTTTAAGTCCCATATCATCTTGATGGGTGGGAGAAGGAAGGGAAGAGTCCAGCAGCAAAACTGTTATATGGGTTGGTGGTGGGGGTGCTTACTGCACTCCCTCCAGTGAGTCTCAGCCTCAGACTCCCGTCACTGCATTCCTGCTGCTGTGCTCCCACCACAATCTCTGCCACCAGCACTGCCCCAGCTGCCTCTCTCCCCTGCCTGGCACTCCCAGCTCCTTGTGCCCTCAGACTCTGTCCCATTCACAGTTCCAGGGGTGCCCAGGGCCAGAGAGGCTACAGCCCCCTTTGCGGCAAGTTCTGCCTTCTCCTGGATCCTGGCTCTGGGGTCCCAGAGCCACAGGGTGTGTGGCCTGGCCTGGTGGGCGCGGAGATCACAGAGGCAAGGCTGGGGACCGAGGCATAGCAGCTCTGGTGGCTTCTTCCAGAGGAGGATATTGCAGATTCCACAAAATAGCTCCCACTCCAAATCTGTGCAGCCTGAAGTGCTGGACTGGCTAGTGACTGCAGTGGTGGCAGCAGTGGCTCCACCAGCAGAGCCTGAGTTGCCTGCCCCCGAGTGCTGTCACGGGCAAACAGGCACTAGCACACTCACACACACACACACCTGCACAGTCATCAACACACATGCTTACTCACACACATTCACACTCACAGTCAGCTGGATTTCAAGTTGATTACTCTGTGGTTTAGCTACAAGACCAGTCTGGGGCAAGGAGCAAAGTGGATGGAGCTTCCATCTACTCTGTAACCATCTTGGAACTGTAAGTTGAATATTTTATATTTATTTGTATTTATCTAGCTATATGTACATTGCTTACTTACACCCCTAATTCCAGTCCAACATCACAGAGTCCATTCTAATTTTCTACTTTTCCATATTTGTAGTTCTATTTTCTGATGTTAAGAAACCTGACTCCCACTATCTAGATTGTATTTAATTCCTTGATCAATAACCCTATGTGAAACCAATCTCTCATCAACATGGTCATCCGAACACTTGCAAAGATGTCCACCTCACTCTACCCCAGCTCCAGTTCCCACATCAGGCTTTAAAGAAGATCCTGAGCTCCTGGCAAGAGACTGGCAAAACTGCTGAACTGCAAACATAGGTTACCTTTTGTGAAAAAGGAAAAATGACTCAGAGGGCAGAACACAGAGTCCTGAAGGTGAAGAAGTATTAGAGCATTTATTCGCATGCCATAAAACCTAATCAAAGGAGTCTAACATTTGCCTGGCTGAATGTCAGAAATGTGATATGCCGTTTTCCCCATTTTTGAACCAGAATGTCTAAGGTATTATCTTAAAACTGTCCCACTATTATATGTTGGAAATCTTGGGAGTGGACATGTTGTATCTTTAGTTTCACAGGTCCTTAAAAGGAAAGCAATTGCCGCCTAGGAACTGTACTTAATAGATTACACTCAGGATCCTTATCAGCACCTGATTTTAGATGATGAAATTTTGGACTTTGAAATGATGAGATTTAGATTTAGATGATGGGATTTTCTGATGATGTAATGGGTGAGAGTCATGAGATGGTATATTAGCAAGCTAGAGCTGCCATAGCAAATTATCATAGATTGGGTGACTTAGACAACAGAAATTAATTTTCTCACAGTTGTGGATCCTAGAAGTCCAAAATCATGGTTCAGCAGGGTTGGTTTCTCCTGAGGGCCTCTCCTTGGCTCATAGATGGCTATTTTCTCTCTGTGTCTTCACATGGTCTTCCTTCTGTACATGTCTGTGTACAAGTTTCCTCTTCTTAGAAGGGCACCAGTCCTATTGGATTAGAGACTATTCTAATGGCCTCATTTAACATTTTAAAAAAGGTTTTATTTATCTATTTTTAGAGAGAGGGGAATGGAGGAACAGAGAGAGAGAGAGAGAGAAAAACATCCATGTGTGAGAGATACATCGATTATTTGCCTCTCACATGCCCCCATCTGGAGACCTGGCCCACAACCCAGGCATGTGCCCTGACTGGAAATTGAACCAGTGACCTCTCGGTTCACAGGCCGGCACTCAGTCCACTGAGTCACACCAGCCAGGGTAAAATATTTACCTCTTTAAAGACATTATTTCCAAATACAGTCACATTCTGAGCTACTGGGGGTTAGGATTTCAACATAGGATTTCAGGGAGACACAGTTTAGCCCATAACAGATAGGTGTGAATGAATTTTGCATGTGAATGGGATATGAATCTTTGGGGGTCAGAGACCCATGTGATAAGCAGAATTCTAGAATGGTTTCCAAGATTCCTGTCCCCAGTGTATATACCCTGTAAAATCCCCTCTCCTTGAATGTGAGTGGGACCTGTAACCATGATGAGATTGTGACTCTTGTGATCACCTATTTTATAAGACTCCATCTTAGCAGACTGGAGAGAGTCAGTTTCTTCTGCTATCCTCGAAGAAGTAAGTGGCCAAGTTGTGAGAGAGTCACATGGCAGGGAACCAAGGGGGTCCTATTGTTCTGTGAGAAGCCCAATTTATAGCCAGAAAGGAAGCAGGGACCTCAGTCACCTGGAACTAAGTGCTGCCAACAACCATATGAGCTTGAAAGAAAAGCACAAGCTCCATTAAAAATGCAGACTGGCTGATATTTTGATTGCAGCCTTATGAAACCTGTGCAGAAGACCTAGCTAAGCCATGCTTGAACTCCTGGTTCACAGTAACTGGGTGATAATAAAGGTGTGTTGTTTTCAGCTAAGTTTGTGGTAATTTGTTACACATCAATAGAAAACTAATACCACTTGAAGGTTCTAGGTCTAGGCTACCATTCTTTGTACCTGTTCCCTACCCACCACTTCAAAATCTAACCAACTTTGGATTTTGTACCAACCAATGCACAAGCATACAAACACTTTTTTTCAATAAATATTGAGATTCATTAAACTCATTTTTGCACTTGGGAATCTCCAGGGTTAGGTTTCATGGAAGGAATCAGCTCATTGTCCCCTGCTACCAGGTGCTGGTCACCAACTTTGTCATAGTGTAACTACTTACTGGGTTCTTAACTTGATCTGAAATGGATAAGAGTACATTTCAAATGGCCTTGTAGAAGGGAAGCAAAAACAAGTTAGGTATTAGGAGAGCAGCTGGCTGTTAAATTTTAAAAAACAAGTCCATTAAAACAAGAGCTCAGCCGTGTTTTGAGAAGCTATGAGTTCCATTTAAGCCACACAAACTTCCCCGAAATCCTCTTCTTGAACTTGTCTGCTCCCCAGGAGCCTTCTTTACATGGATTTCACACACAAATGCACTCCACTCTTGGCCCTCCCACTGTCTCTTCTCCCATGAGTGCAGGGCAGGTAGAGCAAATGGTCAAGTTAGTGGAGATTTATCTTTTGTGTTCTCTAACAATAATCTCCTCCCGCTTTACATTCCCCAAATCTATCTCCATTCTTCACCTTCTCCCACCAGGAACAAAGCAGGGTCTTTTTCCGACACACTTGGAAAGTTGTCAAACCATTTAAGCCAAGGTGTTTGCTGATAACAAATGTGCTGTGGCTGATCAGGGAAGTGTTAGCTGATAGGCTTAACATCCCAGAAATATTTTTGTTTTCATACAGGCCTTCTATAGAGGTAGGCTTTCTTTGGGCCTCAATGAAAAGTAACTTCTTGAGATAGCTTTGGGGGATTGAAAGTTGATCTCAGACCATGCTTGTTTTTGTAGCAGTTTTTCACTTATCTGCATTTTTTTTTAAAGTTATCTAACTCATACTAGATAGGTGGTCTCAGCCTCCACATGTCCAGCTATGTAGACACCTCTCATCCTATTTTCTTTCTGGTCTCTCTGGGAGCTGTGGGAAGAATGGCAAGGGAGAAAGGTGGGAAGTACTTGTTTCACTCTAATATATGCGTATTTTTTCTGCATATATGTGTTAAAAACATTTTCTATAAAGACTATGATTTGAAATGAACTACTTAATCAATTTAGACTATCAAACTCCACTTTTTATTGTACTGTTGAATATAAATATGCATACTGGTAAACAATTACATACAATTTAGTATCATGCAATAAAAATTGATCTTGTATTTTTTTCTGTATTTTGTTACTAGAGGTTCTAAATAGCCTTTCATGGGCAGAACTTACTTTTATTCTGATATTCTTTCTTATCTTTCAAAGCATCCTTCTTTCCTGTGTTTGGTATATTTCCCAGGTTTGATATTATTACTTCTAATTCTCTTTATTATGTTACGTATTATTATTTCTCTGTTTGAAATTATCTATGGTATTACTACTTCCCATGTTTTTATATTAATACACATTTTAAACATCTTTTTGGTATTAAAACATCCTTGATATTGAAGCTTAAAATGATGATAACATGAGGCAGAGACTTGGCTTTGTTCACTGCTGTGACCCCAACCCCTAAAACAACACCTGGAACATAGTAGACACCAATGACTATTAATCGAGTAAATGCATATATGAAAGAACTTAGAAATTATATTCTTGTTTGTCACAAAAATTGGGAACTCTCTATCAGCTCCTAAATTTTAAAAAGTCACCGATTCATAAAAGCCATGGGTTTAGAACACAGACTTAGACTGACTTGCATCCCCATTTGACATGATCCTGGGTAAGTTGTTTAATTTCTACAGGCCTCAATTTCCTCATTGGTGAAAAGGGAGTAATACTAACAGTTACTCCACAGAGGCACTTGAGGATTGTGGAAGATGGCATACAGGGGCTGGATGGGGCTGATAGTTTCAGTTCAGGATTATAAGACTCTATCCAGGGACAGAACTTGGCAACCATCATCCCTCTTTATGCTTGGCTAGACCTTTGGAGGTAGCTCATTGCCCAGCCCTAGAAATTCTGCTCCTAACATCTGGAGACCGCAGTGATGTCTTTTTTTTTTTTTTTTTAAGATTTTATATTTATTTTTAGAGTGAGGGGAAGAGAGGGAGAAAGAGAGGGAGAGAAACATCGTTTGATTGCTTCTCACTCACACCCCACAACCCAGGCATGTGTCCTAAGCAGAAATTGAACCAGTGACCTTTTGCTTTGCAGAACAATGCACAACCAACTGAGCCACACTAGTCAGGGCCACAATTTCTTTTTTTAATTTACATTTTTATTGTAATTTTCACATTACCATTTATCCCCCTTATACCCTTCTTACCACTACAGTCACCACACTGTTGTCCATGTCTGTGAGTCCTTTTTCCTTTTGGCTTGATCCCACCACCCTCTAACCCTCTCCCAAGAGCTCTAAGCCTGCTCCCTATTAGCCTGTCTCTATTTTGCATATTAGCTCAGTTTGTTCATTAGATGCCACATTCTAGTGAAATCATATGGCATTTTTCTTTCTCTGACTGGCTTATTTCACTTCGAATAATGCTCTCCAGGTCCATTTGCTGTTGTAAAGGGTAAGAGTTCCTTCTTTTTTATGGATGAGTGCTATTCCATTGTATATATGCACCACAGCTTTTTTATTAGCTCATCTACTGATGGATACTTGGGCTACTTCCAAATCTTTATCTTGTAAATATTGCTGCAGTAAACATAGGAGTGATTTTATTCTTTCAAATTAGTGTTTTGAGTTTTTTGGATAAAATCCCAGAAGTAGCATCACTGGGTCATAATGCAGCTCCGTTTTTAATTTTTTGAGATATTCCATACTGCTTTCCATAGTGAATGCACCAATCTGTATTCCTACCAATGGAGCAAAAGTGTTCCCTTTTCTCTCTAGCTACACCAGTACATGTTTGTTGATTTATTGTTGACAGCTATTCTGTCCAGTGTGAGGTGATAGCTCATTGTGATTTTAATTAGCATTTATCTGATGATTAGTGATGTTGAGCACATTTTCATGTCTATTGATCATGTGTATGTCCTCTTTGGAGAAGTGTCTGTTCAGGCCTTTTGTCCATTTTTTAATTGGATTGTTTGTTTTTTTGGTGTTGAGCTTTGCAAGTTGTTTATAAATTTTGGATATTAAGCCCTTGTCAGATGTATTGGTGAATATGTTCTCCCATTCATAGGGTTGCCTTTTTATTTTGTTGATGGTTTACTTTGTTGTGCAAAAACTTTTTAGTTTGAGGTAGTCCCATTTTTTTCTTTTGTTTTCATTGCCTGAAAAATATTGTCATGAGCAATCAGAAAATATGTTGCTATGAGCAATGTCCAAGATTTTACTGTCTATATTTTCTTCCAGGATTTTTATGTTTGCAGGTCTAACATTTAAATCTTTAATTCATTTTGAATTTATTCCTGTGTGTGGTGTAAGAAGGTGGTCTACTTTTATTTTTCTGCATGTATCTGTCCAATTTTCCCTACATCATTTATTGAATAAACTGTCTTTAGCCCATCGTATGTACTTGCTTCCTCTGTCAAATGTTAATTAACTATAAAGGTGCGGGTTTATTTCTGAGCTCTATATTATGTTCCTTTGATCTATGTGGATCTTTTTATGCCAGTACCATGCTGTTTTGATTCCTATGGCCTAATAGTACATTTCAATATTAGGTAGCATGATTCCTCCAACTTTTTTTTTTTAAGATTGCTATTCAGGGTGTTTTGTGGTTCCATATAAATTTTTGAAATATGTGTTCTAGTTCATTGGTACCTAGATAAGAATTGTGTTGAATCTATATAGTGCTTTGGGTAGTGTAGACATTTTAATGATGTTAAATCTTATCTATGAACTCCCTATAGGCTTCCACTTATTTGTGTCTTCTTCAATTTCCTTCTTCAGTGTCATATATTTTTCCCAGGAGAAGTCTTTTACATTCTGGGTTAAATTTATTCCTAGGTTTTTTATTCTTTTCGAAGCAATTATGAATGAGATTGTTTTCTTAATTTCCCTTTCTGATAGTTCATTATTAGTATATCAAAATGCAACTGATTTCTGCATATTAATTTTATACCCAGCTACTTTATTGAATTCATTTATTGGCTCTAGGAGTTTCTTGGTGGAATCTTTAGGGTTCTCTATGTATAATATCATGTCATCTGGCATTAAAGACAGTTTTACTTCTTTTCCAATTTGAATGCCTTTATTTCTTCTTTTTGTCTGATTGTTCTCACTAAGACTCCCAGTACTATGTTGAATAAGTGAAGTGAAAGCGGACATTCCTGTCTTGTTTCCAATCATAAGGGGAACGTTTGTAGTTTTTGCTTGTTGAGTATGATGCTGGCAGTGGGTTTGTCAAATATGGCCTTTATTATGTTTAGGTATGTTCCCTTTATCTCCACTTTGCTAAGAGTTTTTATCATAAATGAATGCTGGTTTTTATCACATGCTTTTTCTGCATCTATTTTTATGATCATGTGGTTTTATTTTTCATTTTTTTATGAGGTGTATCACATTTATTGATTTGCAAATACTGTACCAAACTTGCATCCCCAGAATAAATCTCACTGGGCGTGGTGTATGATCTTTTTGATATATTGCTGTATTCAGTTTGTACTATTATGTTGAGGATTTTAGTATCTATGTTCATCAGGGACATTGGCCTATAATTTTATTTCTTTGTAC
Source organism: Mormoops blainvillei (assembly GCA_004026545.1). Taxonomy (NCBI): domain Eukaryota; kingdom Metazoa; phylum Chordata; class Mammalia; order Chiroptera; family Mormoopidae; genus Mormoops; species Mormoops blainvillei. Next base: position 37,953 of record PVJD01000733.1, on the reverse strand, counting down.
TGTCTTTATCTGATTTTGGAATTAGGATAAGGCTGGCTTCATGAAATGAGTTTAAGAGTCTTTCCTCTTCTTGAATTTTTTGGAGTAGGTTGAGAAGCAAATATGTTACTTCTCAGAATGTTTGGTAAAGTTCAACTGTGAAGCCATCTGGTCCAGGGCTTTTGTTTGTTGGGAGTGTTTTAATTGCTGCTTCAATTTCACTAGGTATAATCTGTCTATTCAGATTCTCTGATTTTTCCTGATTTAGTTTGGGAAGATTGCATGTTTCTAGGAATTTATCCATTTCATTCAGCTTGTCCAATTTATTGGCATATAGTTGTTCATAATATTTTCTTACAATCCTTTTGTACTTTTTTGGTGTCAGTTATTATTTCTCTTCTTTCACGTATGATTTTATTTATTTGGGTCCTCTCTCCTTTTTTCTTGATATGTCTGGTCTAGGATTTGTTAATCTTGTTTATTTTTTCAAAGAACAAGGTCTTGGATTCATTGACATTTGTATAATTTTTTTAGGCTCTATTTTGTTTTTTTCTGCTCTGATCTTTATTATTTCCTTCCTTCTACTCACTTGAGGCTCTGTTTATTCTTTTTCACGTTCATTTAAATGTAAAGCTAGATTGTTTATTTGAGCTTTTTCTTGTTTTTTGAGATAGACCTGTAATGCTATGAATTTCCCTTTAAGGACTGCTTTTCCTGTGTCCCATAGATGTTGGATTGCTGTGTTCTCATTTTCATTTGTTTCAAGTATTCTTTGATATTTTCCTTGATTTCTTGTTGACTCACTGATTGTTTAATAATGTGTCATTAGCTTTCATGTCTTTGTGTATTTTTCAGTTTTCTTGCGATCAATTTCTATTTTCATAGAAGAAGAAGATGTTTGTTATGATTGCAGTCTTCTTAAATTTATTGAGATTTGTTTTATATCCTCAGCATAGTATATCTTAGAAAGCATTTCATGTGCACTTGAAAAGAATGTATATTCTGCTGCTTTGGTATGAAATCCATTTGATCTAGTGTTGTATTATATTTAGGGTCACAGTCTCCTTGTTGACTATTTTGTCTGGAGTTCTATCCATTCAAGTCAATGGAGTGTTAAAATCCCCTCCTATGACTGTATTTCTGTCAATATCTCCCTTTATGCCACCAAGACATGCTTTATATATTTAGTGCTCCTATGTTGGGTGCATAACTGTTTATTAGCATTATATCCTCTTGTTGTATTGCTCCCTTTATCATCATGTAGTGTCCTTCTTTGTGTCTTAGTATTGTCTTAGTTTTAAAGTCCATTTTGTCAGATATAAGTATTGCTACCTCAGCTTTTTCTTTTGCTGCTCTGCTTGTGTGTTTTTCTCTACATTGTCTTCCAAATTGCAGATTTGATCCTCTGCTCATCTAGCCTACTGTTTATTCCTTCCATTGCATTATTTATTTCAGATATTGCATTTTTTATTTCTTACTCATCATTTTTTATGGTTTCTATTTCTTTTTTTCATGCTGTTGGGTATCCTTATAATTATTACTCTAATCTCTATGTCTGATAAATTGCCTTCATTTCATTTAGTTCTTATTTTGTTCATTTCATTTGGGGCCTGTTTCTTGTCTGCCCATTTTGGCTGCCTCTTTATGTTTGTTTTTATGTATCAGGTAGGTCCACAAAGACTCTGTTGCAGGCCTAAGTCAGATGCTGCCTGTGACTGGCCCTGAGCAAACTGGAGCTATCAGTGATCCACAGCTTGTGTCTCCCTCCATTGGGCTAAGGTTAGAACCAAGGTCTGTTTGATTCCCCAAACCGTTCTTGTCTACATTGTGCTGTTGCATAGTAGGGAGAACACATCTATTTGTCTATTTTAGTGGAACATTGGGAGATAGAACACTCTTTATCACCTCCCTTGGTGAGACAAAGGTCAATAATTCACTTAGCCTATGAACTAAATCTTTTCATATTCTGAGTGCTTGAGAACAGGCTCTGCCACTTATTAGCTGTGTGACTTTGGATAATTTATATACCTTCTTTGAAATTCAGCTTCTTCCCTGTACATTGGGAATAGTAACTTCTGCTTCTCTATCTAGGTTGTTATATGTGAAGGTGCTTGAAGTATTATTGCTGTTAGTGGGTGTTTCATGGATCAGTTTTATTAATTAAAGAGTCCATTGTAAGACTCTTCCATACATACACACACACACACACACACATTTTAATCCTCACCAAGGGATATGCCTATTGATTTTAGAGAAAGAGGAAGGGAGAGAGAAAGAGGGAGAAACATTGATTGGTTGTTTCTCATACAAGTTCTGACCAGAGGTAGAACCCACAACCTAGGTATGTGCTCTGACCAGGAATTGAACCCACAGCCTTTTGGTGTATGGGATGTCACTTGAATGAACTTAGTCACCCAGCCAGGGCTCTTCCTTTTATATTTTTAATTACCTGGTTTCCATTTTACCCCCCAATCATCCACTTTTTTCAGCTTTTCCTTCCTTTTCCCCACTTGAGCTGTCTTTCCAATAGACTCTGCTGATTAGTCAGGGAATAGGAGTTTTTCAGCTACATGGTATTTTGGTCTGTTTCAGCCTCCCACCCCCTCCATGGGCTGTCAGTCAGGTGTGCTTAAGTATTTTAAAATTTCACTTTCTAGTTTTTCCTTGTTAATACTCTCTGTTTTGCTATAATTATTTTTTTCTGTGAGGACAATTGATTGAACCACACTAATTGTGGGAAACAGTGGCTCGTGACCTTGAAAGGTGCTGTGTTGGAATAGGTGGTGTCAATAATGTCAGAAATGTTTCAACGTTAGGTGTGCTTCAGTCCAGCTTTTAAATAGGCTTCAGTGTTCTAAATCTGCATTTGGAATAAAAAACATGGAAACATGCTCTCCTCAAAAATGATCAACCTTCTTCTAAGTGCTACAGAAGTTCTTGAACCTCCACTCTTCACTGGGGAGTAGCTATGCGCCAGTTCATAGGTTAGGTACTGGGGGGATGTTAAGAAGAATAAGACACAGTCACTGACCAGTAGGGCTATAGTGACAACAGACTCCTAGACAATAGAGGTATAAATCATAGGTAAGGAGAAGGGTTAGTCCTCACTGCATCTTCTTCCCACCCCCTAAAAGGGGTCAGTGTCAACCTGCATGCTTCCAGTCTGTACCAACCCCGGGCTTCATAAAAATAGGTTCCTTTTCTTCCTCTTAAAAAAAGTCAGTCTCAAACAACACATTAAGCACTTCATCTGGAACCTACAACATATACAGAGAACAGAGTGAGCCTCACATTCTGAAGCCCCAGTCACAGATGGACATTCACCCCAGAAAGACCCACTGTATGCATATGTTTACATATGCTTGCCTCAGCTGTGTCAGCTCAGGAACTGTGCCTGCTTCACACTCCTGAACCCTGTTCCCAGTGTGCCCCAGGCAGTCAAACTCAATGAGGAAAGCCATTGCTCTATGAATCCCTGGAAGGGGAGGGAGGAAGACTTTTCACATTTACTTTTTCATAAGTTCTGGCCCAAGTATTGCCCTGACTGTTTTGTCTCAACCAGCCAGCACCTGGGTTAGCCCTGGACTGAGCTGGAAGCCTTTCCCCCCAGAGGTTTTTTGGTCTATAAGACACATCTTCTATTTCCTGAAAAGGTCAAGCCCCCTGTATTAGTTTTCTAGGGGAGCCATAACAAAGTACCACAAACTGGGCGGCTAAAACAACAAAAATTTTTTTCTTTCACAGTTCAGGAGGCCAGAAGTCCAATATATTGGCAGAGTTGGTTCTTTCTGAGGGCATGGGGTAGAATCTATTCCATGCCCCTCTCCTGGCTTCTGGTGGTTTTCTGGCATGGCATTCCTTGGTTTGTAGACATATCACCCCAATCTCTGCTGTATGTTCACATGGTGTTCTCTCTGTCTGTCTCTGTGTCCAATTTTACCCTCTTAAGAGGATAGTCATGTTGGATTAGTACCCATCCTGCTGATCTCATCTTAACTTGATCATCTACAAAGATTTTATTTTCAAATAAAGTCACATGAACAAGTATTAGGAGTTAAGACTTCAACACCTTTGGGAGGGGGGGACACAATTCAACCCATAATAGCCACCTATCCCAGATTCCTCAGCTTCTCTTCAAATTCCTTGATATTTGCACTTTCTTATTCTACCTTATTTCCAGAGAAGTCTCTCTCTTCCTTGCTCAGGTCAACTCCTTCCCAAGGTATCCTAATTCCACCCCTTCCAATTTCTTCCTGTGTCTTCCATGTCAGTTAGCCTGTCCTGGGCTCCTCTTAAGGATCTCCCAAGCTTATTCAGGTTTTATACCTGCTTCTCTTGGTCCTGCAATTAATGTGTTCATTTTTTTTTCTCTCACATGCTGCTATATTTACTTCCCCCATCACATACTTCTCTCCCAAAACTTGCTCTGTCAAACAGCCCTTGCGGGTGTGGTGGAGGCTGGTGGCACAAGTGCAGGCTTTAGGGTTAGGCTACCTGGGTTCAAATCCTTGTTCACTTGACCGATTTGTTGTTCCACTTATGCATTCATTACTTGACTCTTATATGTGCCCTGACCGGGGATCAAACCTGCAACCTTGGCATATCGGGATGATGCTTTAACCAACTGAACTACCTGGCCAGGGCCAGGTATTAACATTTTAATATATCCCAAAATTAAGCCTTCTCCTTGCTTCCTGGTCCTCATCTAACAGCCTCGACCTTCTGATTTTTCTATTTCTGTTAATGACATCATTATGCTTCTATTAGCTCTGGACACAAACCTTAGAGACACTACTTCCTTTCTTGTGCCAACTACATTCAGTCTGAGTTCTGTAAGTTTTATTGATGAAACATTTAAAAATATGTGTATCTATATCTATTCCATCCTTCCATTTCCATTGCCCCAAGCCTAGTTCAGGACACTACTCAACAGCACCCCACCCCAGGCCATTTCAGTAACCATCTAACTGGACTCCATATCTCTACTTCATTACCGTCATGATTACTTATACATTGCTGCCAGATTACTATTCTTGAAATGCAACTTGATCATGGAACTCTTCTGTAGCAAAACAGTTACTGGCTCCCTATTTTTTGCCAAATAAAGTTCAAACTCTGGCATTCAAATGCCTTTATAATATGGTTTTTCTTCCTTCTAGCCTCATCTCCTTATAGCCAGTCCCCTAAGTTTCGACTACACAGAACCAATTGTTTCAAAAGTGCTCAGTGCTTTTTCACTTGTGGATGTTGGTTTAAGATGATTCTTTCTAAGTAGAATACTTAGTCCTACTTCCTATCTTTTAATGCTGTTCTTAATCATACTTTCCTTTTGGGAGGCTTCCCTGGTCACTTTAATGGTGGTTTCTCTCTTCCTTTGCTGATTCTCAATATTTTATTTAATATCTAACCTTCCCATGGCCCTTAACAGAATCCATTCTTTATTTCCTGGTAGGTGAGAGGACAGAGGCATTCTTCTCATTTTTCTATCCCTGCAACTTCTAAAACAGTACCTCATACATGTAGATACACATTATTGTTGACTGGACTTGAAGAGTACCCGACTTTCCACATCAAGTTGCTTTTTCAAAAGGACCTCAGCAGGCTAAGAGTAGAAGGCAAATGTGTATGAATGCTGCAGTGAAGTGTAAAGTCAGAGCTTTATCTCTCAGCCCACAAGAACCTCCCTCTGCCTACCCTTCCATCCAGAATGTCTTTCATGGCTTCCCCTTGCTTATCATCCATACTGGGGCAAATTCATGGTTTCGTGCGGAAGTGTGAGCAGAAGATTTTATGACATAGCTCCTTAGCTTTCACACCCCTTTCTCTTCCTAATCCTGGCGGTCGTTCAACTTTTCCTTTTTGTTCAGGTTCTTTTTTTCTCTCTGCTTCTTTTCCATTTTTCCTCTTTGCTTTGCCCTCCTCATCACCACTGAGCGATATAAATGACTCTGATACTGGGGCTTTTTAGGGGGTGGGTTGCTGGTGAGAAGCAGAGAGAATCAGTCACTTTTAGCTGGGGAAAGGCTAGAGCACTGGGCTGAATCACGGCCACCTTCCTCCTTCCCCAACAGCCCCAAGCTAAAGACTTGTTGCCTCACTGCCTTCCTCACTAACTGGGAACTTTCACACACAGCAACCTCTTTGTATCCTGTTAGTATGAGCTAATCAAGGACAGAGCCCTATGGAATGCAAAATACTTTCTTTTTTCATTTACAGAACAGCTGAGAGTCAGGAATTTTTCTCCCCACGAATCCCTTGTAGCCACCCCTTCCCCTCTCCCTGGCTTCTCACCTCTAGATCCCTCTACTGCACAGGTGTGCTATCATGACTGCAGGCACCCAGGGAGGTGCAATTTAATTTTCAACCTGCTTCTTCAGGTAGATTGCTTTTCTGGAGCACATTTTTGGGAGAGCATAAATGTTTTGGATCTCATCATCAGCATTCCTTGTCCTGCCCATGGCCAGCTCTTCTATTAATGTATCCCCTTGTCTCCAACAGCGATCTCTTTGTAAACCTGTTTTGTTATCTCTAGTTGCACCAGTAATCCTTCCCTCACTATCATGGTTCCTCAAGCCCACTTACCCGCAATCACCCATGTGCTTACAGACCACTGCACTGGACATGAATATGGCTCACTTGGGCATGTGCAGGTGTAGAGCCAGCCCTGTTCCATCATGGAAACATCCCATGTACTCTAAATACTCTCAAACAAGGTCCTATAACTGCTTGTGAGGTTGAATTCTGTTTCTGGTGCAAGTATTTTCAGGAACTAAGAGGACACGTTTTCGAGTATTTTAAGCTCATGTAAAAACACATCTGTAACTCTAAGGTATTCTTTACATCCTTATCACTACTATTGTTACTCAGATTCACCTGGTTTTAGCAGATTATAACAGAAAGGCAGTATTACTCTAGCACACTAGATAGAACTAACCATGGCTCGGTACGAATTTTTTGTGAATGTAACAAATGTTTATAGATTTCGCTTTCTGAGTTGACCTCAGTATGTGATGTCAGTAACTTCTAGGGCACCTGGGGACAGCCAGGTAGTGCAACAGTGATCTTTGCAAAGTGATCAGTCAAATATACCATACCCAACAATATAAATGAATTTCACAAAGAGAATGTTGAAGGAAAAAAGCCTGCCATAAAAGACAAACTACTACATGATGCCATGTTTTAAAGTTCAAAAACAAGTGTGTTATGCTGGATGTCAGGATGGTAGTTACCTTGGGGAGGTAGTGACTGACACAGATGGGGTGAGGCAACTAGGGTGCTGGTAATATCTTTTTCTTTCTTTTTTAAAGATTTTATTTATTTTATTTTTAGACGGAGGGGAAGGGAGGGAGAAAGAGAGGGAGAGAAACTTCAGTGTGTGGTTGCCTCTCACATACCCCCTGTTGGGGACCTGGCTTGCAACCCAGGTATGTGCCCTGACTGGAGAATCAAACCAGCGACACTTTGGCTTGGGGTGCTGGTAATATTTCTTGAACAGGTTCAAGAATATTCATGTTGTAAAAGTTCATATTGCTATACATTTGTGATTTATGCACTTTTCTGTGTGTATCCTGTTATATTCCAATAAGAAATTTAAAAGTGTGCTTTATCAAGATTCTGGTTGCTGTGTTTGGGAACAGTGTGATGAGGTAAAAGCATTAGTTACTACAGTACTAAATTATCTACATCAATAACTCTTGAAGATGGGGAATTCATTTCAATTCCTGCAAATGACTCTAGAATGGGTAGGCCAGGGCGGATTCTCAGAGAAAGTACATGGTAAAACTTAAGGAGCTCTAGGAATTATACTGGACACTCCTCATGCTCTTGGATGCTTTACTTCTGAATCCTAAAATAAGGTGGAGTGGGGGGGTAGGAAGGACAACTTTCCCATCAGGAAAGCCAAAAAGGAGAAGGTAGTCTTTTTCCTGCTCCTTGGCCCTGGTGATGGCTACATGCCCCAGGCTTGGCCAGTGGATGCTCTGGTCCTGGTTTTGAATCTTTGGGGCATTTGAAAATGTTTAAGGCAGCAGAGGTAGAGGTTCAGGAGACTAGGGATGATTCAGTTTTGAGTATGCAGTAGAAGCAAGAGTCCATCAGCAGTGGCGCCTGCCAAAGCTTTGCAGACAGCCTGTTTTTTGTTGTGTGATTTAAATGAGTTTTCTAAGCTGCCTATCCTTTCTTGGGTCTGTCTGACTTTCAAGCCATCTCACAGCTCTGAGGACAATAGCTGATACCCATTCTAAATCCTTTTTCTGATTAAGGTAATCAGAGTTTCTGCTATTTGAATTTAAGAACCTTGAGGAGTACTGAAACCTGAAAAGTGGTTTTCATGCTGCCTGTCTCTACCAGGACCAATAAGTAGAAACAAGAATTGAATCTTTATGGGTGCTTTATTCAGAGGCTTGGTGATCTGAGAAGAGGGCAGATTATGTGTCCTAAAAACTGTCTTAATAGCTCATCTCAAGCTGACCTTTTTATAAGGAGAAGAAAGGGTAGGTAAGAGGTTTGGGAAAAAAGTTAATTGGGTAAGAGTTGCAGTCCTGTGGTGAATTTCCTGGTATTTCTTTATCTGCTGATCAACTATTCTTTATCTGCATCACAGATGCTCCTTGCCTGGAACACAATGGCTCAGACACCATCCCCATCACTTGCAGACCCCCTGGGGCACAAAGATTAAACTGCTGGTTGAGCTCCTGGAGTCGGTTAGGTCCTGTATTTGGTCCGGAACAAAAACAGCTTTCCACCTGTATTAATCACTTAGGTCCATCAACTATAACTGTAGCTAAAATCTTTAATGCTTGAGATCCCCTGTCTGTGCAACTCCTTTCCCCTACTTTCCACCCCCAATCTTGCACCCAACCCCCTTCTTTAAGAATTACTACTTCTGCTTGCAATTCTTCACCCAAATTTTTATCACATGGCTTCCAATTCACTAACTAGACGTTAGTTGGGGTTACCTATGCTTCTGTTTCAAAAATACCAACATTCTTGCTGAGCAATTAATCATTCATATTTCGATGTGAATTTTTTCAATCCAGTTGCTTTTTCCTTTATATCTATCTGAGATCAGTACTTTAACAAACTAGGATGGAGGAGGGAGGGGTTCAGGAAGAGTTAATTTTGGAGCTTGTGGCATTTCAGGGAGGGTAGGAATGAGGAAGAGCTCCAATGTGGGGAGCCTTGGGAGATCAGAGGGGCTCATGAGGTTACAGGATTCAAATGGGGTAGGGAAAAGAGAATATGATGAAATAGGGAAGGGATCAGGGCGAGGGTCAGAGAAGCAAAGAAAAATCTCACAATTTACCTTCAGGCTGGTCTTTTGCATTAAAGTATTTTTGTTTTGTGTTAGCGTAGGTAATTGGGAGCTCTAGCCTATTAGATTTCTGGGAGTGATTACAAGTGATTTATCACATTATTGCAACTCCCAGCTTATGTTCAGACACCATCCAGAGAAGCAGTGTGGGTTCAGAATCCACCCTGCCAGACTAATTGTTATAAAACAACAAGAGCTCACTCAGAACCAGTTATGCCAGACTAAGCTCATTCCCTTTGTTGATGGGATTATCAGCCTGGTAGGCATCAGCAGGATTGAGAACTGTGAGCCCAGTACCGTTAAGCGGATTTGTAATTATAACAATTACATGCAAGGACTAATGATTAATAAACCCGTGTCAACTTTAAGAGACGTCTCTGGTCATTTGCTGCAGAGTCTCAGTCAATATTTTTAGTAATGACTTGGATGAGTTTACAGAACAAACTGATCAAACATGCTAAGAGGCTTGGATGACAAGATCTGGATTTAGAAAGATTTCAGCAGACTAAAGTGATGTTTCAAATATAACAAGAAGGGACTTAATGGGGAAAAATGGGGAAGCCCCGTACTTGGTCCTGAAAAGCAAACTGTGTGTAGATGCTGGAGGCAACTTGCCATAATATGAGCACAACTGATGAAGATTACCCTGAAGCAGGAGCACAACGTGGGAGCAAGAGTTCTGCCTGGCTCCCTGCTTCACAGGCAACACCTGGAGAGTGTGGCTTGTCCTGGGCACTGTCCTTGAAGAGCAAATGGGACAAAGTAAAACAAGTCCAGAGGTAGGAACCAGGCCCTGAGGGGGCCTGAAGCCATTTTGTAGGAGAGAAGACAGCTGAAGGAAGACAGCCTGGGAATGAGAGGGCTCAAAGTCAGGCAACCTCTTTTTAATAATTTTCAGACTGGTAACGTAGAAGGTGAGTTAGGTATGTTTTGGTGGTCTCAAAGGAGAAAACAAAGTGGTGGGTAGAAGTTGCAGCCTCCACCTAAATTATAAAATTTAGGAAACCTCTTCAACAATGAAGGAAGCAGAAATGTTAGCTGTAAGACCGTACGTAGGCTTAGGAGTTTGCCTTGGTTTGAATCTCAGATATGTCACTGATTAGCTGTGCATTTGGGCAAGTTTACTTCTTACTCTATTATTTTCATGAGGATTAACAGAGAGCTAAAGCACTTAGCTTGCAGTCTACTACATATAGGAACTCAGTAAATGAGAGCATTTTTATGATGTTTGTTACAGTTTCTCAGAAGTTTAAATAGTGGCCTCAGGTGGAAGCCAGTTTGAGCATAGCTGAAATAGCAAAGAGGGGATTTTATGTATCTCTTGTGGTGGTGATGATGGTGGGGAGGTTGGTTGGTGGGGCCTGTTTAATTCTGGCATTTGATGCCTTTTAAGACAAAATGGTGTGCCCCAGCACATGAAAGAACAAAGGGTATGCCTCACATCTTTATTTTCTTTCAGGTTTGTTCCCAGAACAGCTCAGTTTTGTGATTTATAGTGCCAAAAAAGTGTTTTTTCCCTCTCAACCTATGTACATTTAAAACTTGACCTATGGCCAGTTATAAAGTATAATTCATAATCTTAATAATGGCTTCTTTTTATTAAGTTCAGATTATAGGCTAGGCTATAGAGTGCTAATTATCTTCTATATATCTTTATAACTTTTTAATATAATGATATAGGGGGATATATAATAAATATTATGTATCATTTTAATATAGTAACATGAGATATTATAAAATAAATGTCACAGGAACATTGAGAGTGAAACAATTCTAACTGGAGGATTAGGAAAGTTTTCTTGGAGAAAGTGGCATTTGAGTTGCATTTTAACAGATGAGCAAGACTTTAATTGATGGGAGTTCCTGGGGATTAGGCCTTCCAGGCTGGTAAATGGCTTAAACAAAAGCACAAAAGTATTGGTGGAAATGATGAGCCATCTTCACAGAGTAGATTCTGAATTTTTTCTTATGGATACCATCATCCTTGCCTTCATTAATGATAGTATGGTAATACGAAATTATAGGAACGATTTTGTAGTCAATGAAATGCTACTATTGACCCCATGCTGAGGTGATTTTGGTTTGTTTATTTTATTATTAAAGTAGGTAGAATGCCTACAATGTGTGCAGAGCCCTAAGATCTGAGGCAGGTGACTCAGGTTGGTTGGGGAGGGAGCTTCAGGCAGTAAGAGCTACGCAGCAGGAAAGGAGATCTCCGATTTCACACTAGGTGTAGGTCTTCTCCAGTTGCCAATGAGGGACTTTCATGGCTTTGAGAAGGTTATTTCTGTTTGGATTAAGTCCACCACCTGGAAGGGGTTGTGTGAAAGGGAATGTATTGATTCTCAAGCCTAGAGACCCTTCACCATTGTTTCCATGCATTCTTTTTTTTTACTGGGCAAGGCGCAGGAAGATGAGAATGACCAGGGGCCAATGGCAGGTCATAGGAAAGCAAGACTCAAGGCTAGGTGGTGTTCCCATGGTGGATGGAGAAGGACATCTCCTCCATACACTCTAGTCTATTTGCTCTCCACAAACGAGGTCCTTTTGGAGCAAGTGCACCCAGCTTCCAGGCCAGTCTTAGTGCTTAGGGAGCAGCCCTAGCCCAAGTTTATCACAATCAGTCTATCAGTGACAAAGGGGAAGGATTAATGATGATCCCAGAATTTTCAGATTTGTGGTACTTAGGAACAGAAATCAAGTTGAGGGAGGTGTTAGGGTTTTTGCCTTGAAACTGCTTTTGCATAGCAAGTACTCTGATTTTACTTAGATTATATATCATAAATCAATAAACAAAGCAATGCTTTTAAAATAAGCTTTATATAAAATGATCATTTATAAAATGACCATTGTCCATATCAATGGGAGAGGTGCTGATGCAGATTTACAAGAATGAACTTTAAGCCACCCCTTAACAGATGGACATTGTAGCATCTGGGACAGAGAATTGATGCCTGGGATTATTCTTGGTATTAGCTTCAGCCTGAAAAAGGATTTGGGGGTAGGACTCCAGTGTCCTCAGTTGGAGAAAATGTTTAGTCCTCTCTGGAGAACTGGAGAACTAAAAATAAGTTTAATCAGAAGCCCAATTGAAGAGGAGTTGAAATTTAGGAAAGAATTCAGGGATGCAGAAGTCAGCCTCGCTATTCCTTATCCAATTCAGAGTATCGACCATGTCTTCACTTCAGCATTCATTGAACACCTACTCTTTGTTAGACATGGGGAACTATATTGAGTGCTAGAAATAGACATATTAAGATCCTGATCTCAAAGAGTTGTAGGTTCAGAGAGAGAGAGAGAGAATGACCACAACAAAGTACCAAATTGAGGTGGGAGTTCAGAACTGGGAATACAAGAACAAGAAAGTAAGATTGATTAAATCAAGAGTAATAACAGCAGTCACCATTTATTGGGCACTTATCATATTTCAGGCTCAGTACTAAAACCTTTGGACATATTATCTTGCTCAGTCTTGACAATAATTCCAAGAGGTAGGCATTTTGTACCCATTTTACTGACAGGCTCTGTGACTTGTTCAAAGCGAAATAGCTAGACTCCAATGCCTGTGCTTGTAACTACCACACTAACAGCCTTGGGATGGATCTGGGAAATGGGACAGGGCTAAGAATGAAAGGAGAATGGTTACTTAGGGGGCTGAAGTATAATAGGTAGAAAGGCAGGAGTTGATCTTTCCTTTCAGATTAAATGATGCTAACTGATGTGTATTCAATATAATTTTGAGCTCCCCAAGAGTTTATTCTGATAAGGAGGGGTAAGATCTTGGGCATTGGTAGAAGTGGAAGAGGAGGGCAACCAGTGATAGTAAGGAAAAGATATAAGGGAAAGAAAGAGCTTGAGACACATTTTGCAATTTATGTAATTTTTTCAAGGGTTGTCCCTGGATAGATAAGACTTGTCCAGCAATTAGAAAGAACTTAAGAATTGAACCAGCTGAGATGGAAACCATTGTTCTTCTTGATCAAGTCAAGCTGTCATTCCTCCTGAGGAAGAGAAAACAGCTGTAGAGAATTCTTTGTGGGTTTGAGGATTAGCTCTATGAAGGATGGTGCTAACCAAACGAAACTGACCACACAGGTAATTCAGCCTGAACTTCAATGTCAAATTCATTAGTTAGGGCCCTGACCAGTGTGGCTCAGTTAGTTGGGTGTTGTCCTGCTAAGCAGAGTCACCAGTTTGATTCCCAGTTGGGGAAACTGATTGATGTTTTTCTCCCACATCAATGTTTCTTTCCCTCTCTTTCTCCTTCACTTCCCCTCTTTCTAAAAATAAATAAATAAGAACCTTAAAAAATCTATTAGGTATGTAATTATGTCTTTCACTGAATGAGTGTTTTCTAGTTGAATTGTTTCTTGAGGGGCACGGCTCTTGCCCTTAGGCAGTTTATCTCTGAGATAGTAAAAAGGATAGGGGAATAACCGGTCTTTTTGCCTTGGATAAAGAATGTAAGAAGTGAGACAAAAAGTGAGACAAAAATAAGTCATAGCATTAAACCACCAAAGTAAAATAATAATAAAGCAATTTAACTTATTTCTCAACCTTATATCTGTTTATGTTCTATTTTTGGAGAATTTCCCCTTCATTCCCATTACTTGAACACTAAGCATTTTCCAGGCATCTCAACTCAATAACACTCAGAGTGTATGTCACAAGATCTGTGGGTCTGAGGAAATCACAGCACACACAGCCAAGGACCAAAATGTCTCAGGCTGCTTGGCATAGCAAGGTCAACCCATGCACCAGTGAGGGGGCCATAGTATTCATTGTCGGCAAGCAACTCTAATAATTCTTAGTGATTATCAAATGAAGAAGGTGTGTCTGTGATGACTATGCTGTCTCATACAGTCCCAGTGTTGACCAAGGACTTTTCCTTTTTTGTGGAATCTTCTTTCTTTTGATGTAGTTTTATTCTTCAAAACTATAGTTCTTCGAATATACAACTGAATGTGAGTTAATTATTTTGACTTCAAAAGCCTTTTCACATAAATAAGTGAGTCCATAGGAAGGAAGAAAAAGACCCCCAATCATCTATATTATGAGGCTGTGTGTTCCAATCTGTGTTTTTTGGAAAATATGGTTATGGGACAGTTAGGAATCAGAAACAGTTTTTTTTTCTACCTATAAGAGGCAGTTTCTTGCCAGAAATGGAGTTTAGGCCAACCTATAAGGAGTCAGGAATGTAACCTACAAGTTTTGGCATGGTAGCTCCCCAAAGAAAGATTTGGGGTTACAGTCAGTTGAGAGAAGTTGGGAAGGGAACTAATATCCATGGACCATCTCCCTTGTGCAATGGCTCTGGCCAAGTGTTTCCCACACAACCTCATCTAATTTTCCTAACTGCTCTCTGAGATAAGCATTACTAAACCGATTTCTAGATAAACACCCTGTGGTCCACCATTAGTGCCCCTTAAAAAGACCAAACAGTGAATTCTTTAAGTTCCTTTTTTTTTTTTTTTACAAGATATACTTATAAAGAGACAGTTTCCTAGCAGAAGAAAAAAAGTAAGGGAAAGATTTGTTTGTTTAGAAGAAGAAAGACCTCCTCCTCGGCTCTGCTCCATTAAATCTACAGGTGATAGTCACTGGCCTGATGACAGCCTTTTAGATGATCTTATATTTTCACCTTCTTCACAGCAGAAAGAGGGCTTTGAATCTCCCCCAGGGCTCCCATGTCTTGCATGAGAGTTATTTGAGATAACTCTGGACTTAGCATGATAAATATTTCCTGAAAGCTTCTGCTTTAACTCAACAGAAACTAAATAAAAGCTTCCAGAGTGCCATTGTGTACTATCTACAGCATTTTAAAGGAATCCCAAGTGGAGGATACAATATATTATTTTAATTACAAATAGATAATAGCCTAGAGTAAAGGAGTTTTACCAAAGAAAAAATGAGTCTGAGAAGATGAGGAATTGTTATTACTGGTTTTATTCAGGGCTAGGCCTCAGTAAGCTTGGGACAGAGGCCAACTTTTACTTGAACACATTCTTCTCTACCCCATACATTTTCTTCTCTGGGCATAGTTTCCTCCTTTTTAAAAATAATCTCAACCTTCTAGAGGAGTCCAGTCCTCCTTATTAAGAGGAAAACCTGGGTTAATTGTATTTACACAAAAGTAATAGGGATGTAATGTGTGACTTCTCACAGAGGTATTTACATTTTAAAACTTTGGCCCAGGGAGGGTAACACTGAATGCAAAGGCACAAGTCTCCAGTGGTGGAATTGCAGGCCTTATGGAAGGGTGAATTCCAAGAGAAACTTTTAGAGACAAGGATACCAAGGGATAAGAGGAGGAAGAATAATATTTTCTTACTTATTTTCATTACACAAGGATAATGGACTAAAATAAGGTGGTGAGCAGGATGAATTTCTTTTTCTGATTTCCTCATACCATGTATATGAAACCACCTGTTGACCTGGCTTCTACATAGCGATAGCCCTGGTTTTATTTACTGCTTTCTAAATCAAAACCACTCAAGAAGCGGTTTAACTCAACTCAAGTCATTTCAGCTGGTGGCGATGTAAATTTACCATAGTGTGTGATACAGAAGAGTAAAACATGGTGCTTACCTCCAGGGAGATTATAATACCTCTGGGAGATGGAGAGGCTTTTCCTCCATGACACAGTGGAATAATATTGCATTTTTGAAAGCCATCTGAAACTTTAAGGCAATCTTCCATCTATTCCCTTTACTCTTTTGTACCAAGATTGCCATCTCTAATATGCTATATATGAGCATCTACTTGTTTTTACCAATTTGCTGGGAGATAAATGCATTTACAAAGAAGTTTATGGTGTCCCTTTCTCTGCAACAAATCAATTTAATGCCATCAACAGTTCTTTTTATTCTATGGTGTAATGCTGTAGTTTGTAATAAGAAATATATATTTAGTCTTTTTGTTTTCCACCCAGAGATTCTAAAATCCTTGGGATTCCCTAAGCAATAAGAGCTATAAATGTGCCTTTTCTCATTCATAATAAGCCCCTCTTATGTTAATAAAGTGACTTTTGCAAAATCCCTAAAGATGGGACCTGGGGAGCCAACCAGCTGATTAGAGGGTTTGAACTTTCACTCCCACTCTCCTACCTCAGGGAAGGAGAGAGAGACTGGAGACTGAATCAATAACTAATGGACAATGGTTTAATCAATTATGCCTGCATTAAGATTGGGGTTCAGAGAGCTCCCTGGTTGGTGAATACATGGATATATGGAGCAGTCAGAGCACCTAAAGAGAACATGGAAGTCTCTGCCTCTTTCCACATATCTTTCCCTATCCATCTGTTAAAAGATAAACTGAGGCATATTCAAATTTTTAAGAGTTCGTTTGAACTAACTTTGATTCAAATCAGGCAACAGCAAGCCAGAAGTGGTTAGGAGAATACCATCATTAGGCAATAGGAGCAAGCTTTTTATAGAGAAGCTCTGGTAGATAGTATCAGAATTAAAAAAAAAAATTATTGATGAGATGGGGGAGGGGGGAGAGAAGGGGGAGAGGGGGGGAGAGAGATTGATTTGTTGTTCCAATAGTGTTAGAATTGAGTTAAATGGTAAGATACCCAACTGGTGTCAAAGAATTGCTTGGTGTGAGGAACCTCTTACCTGACACATTTGGTGACCATCAGTGTCAGAAGTAAAATATTGAGAATAGAAGAGTCACACAAGAAGACTATTTCCTCAAACACATGCAAAGTCACAGGCTCCCCTAAAAGGGAGAGTGACTGTATTCTTTTGATTCGGGTTGTAGTCCCTTTGCTTAGTCTTTCTGGACCACTGTGGATTACACTTTAATTGGACTATCTATGGGTGTCAGGCCCTCTTTTTCCCCTGAATGCTGACTGTTCATCCCCATTTATTCAATATTCCCAGCTGCAGCTCCCTCTGTTCCCTCACCCAGTCAAGCTCTACAAGGACAACTCAGGTCAGAACCCAAGGCTCCTGTTTACTTAGGAAGGGAAGTTAGACACTGTGACCCCACTTAGCAAGAACAGCAGCAACAGCAGCCACTGTTCTTTGAGGTTATTTAGATCAGTGGATGGGGACTGAGTGATTGGTGAGCCCCTGGAGAGTCCTGAGATTCTAAAATAACTTTGATACCATCCAGTTTCTCTAGGAGGTACTGCGGATGTCAGGAAATCCTCCCACATCAATGTGGAGGAGTAAAGCGGAGAATATTTATGTACATATAACCAAGATTTTGAGCTAAGTCCCTATGATGTTAAGCAATCATAAATAATTTTAAAAAAGAAATTCTTAAGTTTAGAGGATGTGTTGAGCTTTGTACAAAGCTAGAACTAACAGCAAGAACAAGTAAGAACTATGCATTTGAGGCATCCATCTGAATCAATCGAGGTCATTGATCTCATGGAAATAGGGTTTTCACCACACAGCTAGGATGTTTGCTATCATTTTAGACCTAAGTTTCTCGAAATATGATTCATAGACCACCTGCATCAGGATAATCTAGGGAGCTAGTTAAAAATGTAGATTCCTGGATTGGGGGCTCAGGTAGGATGCTTTCAGCAGCAAAAACATAAGAGAAAACACAACTGGTTAATTCAGAGGCTAAATATCTTCTTCAAAGACCTCCTTTCTATTTTTCTTTCCTTATGTCAACCTTGTTCTCAGGTTACTTCCAGTCACACTTGGAAGATGGCTTCCAAGTGCAGTCATAGGATGTCCAGCAGAGGGAATGATTCTTTAAATGAGTCATTCTCATTTAATTTGTAGATTTAATGTAGCCTCCCTGCCAGGGTTGGCTTCATGGGCATGACACCAGTGCAATCACATAGGGTCCTGTGCTCTGAAAGGCCCTGTACTTGGTTTAATGTTTGTTTAAGAATGTCACCATCTTGGAATTCTTAGTAATTTTATCTTTGAACTTGTGTTTTGTATGTAAGGTCTGATGGGACAAAGGCACCTTCACATGAGCAGAGGGGATGGGTGTCTCTGCCCTTCCTTGACATTCTGTTCTCATAAAACATTAGCAATGTCCCATGGGCACAAATGGGTGGGAGTTCAGAGTTTATCAAAACCCAAAGCTAGTACAAGGTAAGAATGTTGGGGAAACCATCAGCCTCAATACTGTTGATAGAATATACGCACATCAAAAAGTAAAATAGCCCTGGCTGAGTAGTTCATTTGGTTAGAGCATCATCCCTATAGCCAAAGTTGTGGGTTTGATCCCCAGTCAGGGCACATACAAGAATCAACAAATGAATGCATAAATAAGTGGAACAACACATCGATGTTTTTCTCTGTCCCCCTTCCTTTCTTTCTCTAAAAAAATTAATAAATAAAAATTTAAAAATGTAAAATAGTTGAGTTTTGTACAGCATTTCCACTGTTCTGGTAAGAAGAAAGTACATGTATGAGTTACATAATATAAATTGTGTGATTTGTGATTCGGCATATGAGTTATATTTGCATTTAAAGCCAAAATATAAAGATAAATAATAAAATTCATGCTAATAATTTAAAATTTTATTTTTTCTTTGCTTAGAATGACAGTAAACAGTAAAATAAAACAAAAACAAAACAAAAACAAAACATAATCTCCCCAAAAAACTATGACAAGGTTAGGGAGAGACCACAGAAGAAAGTAAAAAGATTTATATTTTAGTTTCTTTAATGGCAGGGTTGTTTTATTTATTTTTATTTTTATTTTTTGGCTTTTTGAACAAGAGGTTCTGTATTTCGGTTTTGCACTGGACCTCACAAATTATGTAGCCAAAACTACCCCCAGCAGACTTTCTGTTTCCTTGACCATAATCATTACTGGAAAGGGGACTGGATTTACTATGATTAGCATCGTGAATGAAGAAATTTGCTATTAGAAGGAGGGTTATCAGAACAAAATCAGGATTCTGTTAGGAAGGAGGAAAAGAACTGCATGATTGTAGGGTAGTGCAATGGGCCGAATGTTTCCGTCACCCCAAATTCCTATGTTGAAACTCTAATCCTAATGTGATGCTTTTTAGAGGCCTTTATGAAGTGATTAGGTCACAAGGCTGGAGCTCTCATGAATGGGATTAGTGCCCTTCTAAGAAGATGCCTGAGAGCTTGCCACTCTTTCTGCCACTTGAGGATACAAGTACAAGTAAGCTGTCTACAACCCAGAAGAGGACTCTCACCAGAACCTGAGCATGCTGGCACCATGATCTCTGACTTTCAGCATCCAGAACTGTGAGAAATAAATTTCTGTTGCTGAAAAGCCACCCAGTTCCTGGTATTTTGTTGTAGCAGCTAAAACTGACTAAGACAGATGGGTGACCAACAGTGTATGCTTCACCTGGATGTCTACAATTTTAAAGCACTGCAGGAAATTCCAAAAAAGGTGAAAACTTTTCCACATTGTGTTTAGCTGAGAAAGAGCTAAATGATAGATGGTGCTTCCTTAGCTCATTTGATTTAAGGATTTCTCTGATTTTTGAGCATCTTTGGGACTAACTGAACACATTTTGAAAGAAACTCCTCCCTTAGAGGTTAAGATTATTAAGACTAACAATTCAGTGGGTGGGTTTTTGCCTTCTAGACACTACATCTAAAGCTGAGGTAAGTGACACTAGAATAATAGGTCTACTTAGTACAGTGTGGGCCCACCAACCAGGCTTTCTAGCTGTGGACAGTTGAGCCTGAGAACATTTAGTATGTGTTTCTGTGAGGATTTATATCCTTCTATTAAAATACAGTTCTGTTACAAAAACTGCAGATTTTACCTAATGTGCCAGTCAGCTGCTCTAAACTCTTCAGTTCTACAGGCTTTCATTAGTTTTAATATCCCTACTACCCTACCTTCACAATTATAGAACTCTTGCCTATGACATCTGCTGCTAATAAAAAGTCTCCAAAAACAAACTGCAAACAATTTAGGTCTGATTGTGAACTTTATGGGAAAGATTTCTAGTTGACTTTCTTACAGTGCAGAAAAGGAAACAGAAGTCCTGAGCAGAAAATGATTTAAGTAGGGTCATACTGCAAATTAGGAGAAGAATTCGAGTGTCTTATGTTACCTTTTGTCTGTCTTCTCCAATCTCTTTCTGCAGACCTCAGTGCTGAATCTCACAGAACCAACTCAGAAAACATCAATAAGTACAATGTGACCTGGTTGTATTTCCTTAACCTCTTTCTCTTCTTTCCTAGACAGTGTATTCAATCTCAAAAATCATTCTCTTTTTTGTCTCTTTTCTTTCACTCATCCTCTGTGTTCAGTTTCCCCATCTCCTAGCCTGTCACTTAATTCCTGTTAGAGGGGAAACTGTCTTTATTTTTACAAATCCCTTGATAGACTTAGGGGTGGAATACTACATCCTGAGGTTGGCAAGAAACAAGAAAACAATAGAGGTGCTAATCTGCTCTGCACAGAAAATGAATGGGGAACCACAAGTAGGGGAGGAGTAGGGGAACAGACAGGAGGTCTAAGGACAGGTTCAACAACATAGATGAAAAAGACCCAAGTTGCTAGAAAATTGCAGAGGGACTTTTAAAAAATTTATTGTTTTTTATTGTTGTTCAGTTACAGTTGTCCCTGTTTTCCTCCCGTTGCTCTCCCCTGCCCCAGCCAAACCCTGCTCCCAAAGACAATTCCAGCCCCATTGTCCTTGTCTATGGATCCTTTGTGCATGTTCCCCTTCTTTCCCCTACTATCCCCCTTCTACCTCCCCTCTGGTCTCTGTCAGTTTGTTCTTTATTTCCATGTCTCTGGCTCTTTTTGCTTTGTTGATTAGGTTCTTATTTGTTTTGTTGATTAGGTTCAACTTATAGGTGAGATTATATGGTATTTGTCTTTCACTGCCTGGCTTATTTCACTTGGAATAATGCTCTCCAGTTCCATCCATGCTGTCATGAAAGGTTGAAGTTTCTTCTTTCTTTCTGCTGTGTAGTATTCCATTGTGTAAATGTACCACAGTTTTTCTGATCCTCTCATTTACTGATGGGCACTTAGGCTGTTTCTAGCACTTGGCTATTGAAAATAATGCTGCTATGAACATAGGGGTACATAGCTTCTTTTGAATTGCTGTTTCAAGATTCTTAGGGTATAATCCCAGCATTGGAATCATTGAGTCAAAAGGCAGTTCCGTCTTTAGTTTGTTGAGGAAATTCCATACAGTTTTCCACAGTGGCTGCACCAGTCTGCATTCCTACAAACAGTGCACAAGGGTTGGCTTTTCTCCACATCCTCACCAGCACTTCTTGTTTTTTGATTTGTTAATGACAGCCATTCTGACAGTTGTGACTGGTGGTATCTCATTGCGGTTTTCATTTGCATCTCTCTGATGGCTAGTGATATGCCTATATGCCCTCTGTCTGTCCTCCGAGAATTGTCTGTTCAGGCCTTTTGCCCATTTTTTAATTGGATTCTTTGTTTTCCTGATGTGGAGTCATGTGAGTTCTTTATATATTTTGGAGATCAAACCCTTGTCCAAGGTTTTATTGACAAATATGTTTTCCCATATAGTTGGTTTCCTTTTCTTTTTTTTTATATTTTCTCTAGCCTTGCAGAAGCTTTTGAATTTGATGAAGCCCCATTTGTTTATTCTTTCCTTTATTTCCCTTGCCTTAGGAGACATATCAGTGAAAATATTGCTACATGGGACACCTGAAATTTTTCTGCCTATGTTCTCCTTTAGGACTTTATGGTGTCACAATTTATATTTAAGTCTTTTATTTTGAGTTTATTTTGGTGTATAGTGTAAGTTGGTGGTTGAGTTTCATTTTTTTGCATGTAGCTATCCAGATCTTCCAACACCATTTGTTGAAAAGGATATTTTTACTAGATTTTGTGCTTCTGCCCCCTTTGTCACATATTAATTGACCACAGAGACTAGAGTTTATTTCTGGACTCTATTCTGTTCCATTGATCTATGTGTCTGTTCTTATGCCAGTACCAGACTGTTTTGATTACAGTGACCTTGTAATATAGTTTGATATCAGGTATTATGATCCCTTCTACTTTGTTCTTTTTTCTCAAGATCTCTGTGGCTATTTGGGGTCATTTATGGTTCCCCATAAATTTTTGAAATACTTGTTCCGTATCTGTGAAATATGTCATTGTTATTTTAATAAGGATTGCATTGAATCTATAAATTCCTTTGTGTAGAATGGACATTTTGATGATTTTAATTATTCCAAATCATGAACATGGTATATGCTTCCATTTATTTGTGTCTTCCTTAATTTCTTTCTTCAGTGTTGTGTAGTTTTCTGATACAAGCCTTTTATCTCCTTGGTTAAGTTTATTCCTCAATACTTTATTTTTCTTGTCATTATAGTAAATGGGATTTTCCCCTAATTTCTGTTTTTAATATTTCATTGTTGGAGTACAAAAATGCTTTTGACTTCTGAATATTGACTTCATATCCTTCTTTTTTGCCAAATTCACTTATTAGGTCAAGTTGTTTTTTGGTGGAGTCTATAGGGTTTTCTTTGTACACTATCATGTCATCTGCGAACAATGACATTTTTACTTCCACCTTTCCAATTTGGATGGCTTTTATTTCTTTTTCTTGTTTGATCACTATGGCTAGAACTTCCAATAGTATGTTGAGTAGAAGTGGTGAAAGCAGACATCCTTGTCTTATGCCTGATCTTAGGCAGAAAGCTCTTAGTTTTTGCCTATTGAGTATGATGTTGGCTGTAGGTTTCTTTATGATGTTGAGGTATGCTCCCTGTAGTCCCACTTTTCTGAGTGTTTTTATCATAAATAGGTGCTGTACTTTATCAAATGCCTTTTCAGCATCTATTGATATGATCATGTGAATTTTTTTGCTTTGTTTATGTGATGTATTATATTTATTGATTTGCAAATATTACACCGTCTTTGCATCCCTGGCATGAATCCCACTTGATCATGGTGTATGATCTTTTTAACCTATTGCTGGATCTGGTTTGCCAATATTTTGTTGAGGATTTTAGCATCGATGTTCATTAGTGATATTGGTCTGTAGTTTTCTTCCTTTGTTGTATCTTTATCTGGGTTTGGAATTAGGATGATGCTGGCCTCATAAAAACGTTTGGGAGACTTTGCAGAGGGACTTTTTAAGGACACAGAGTTTTTAATATTAAATTTTAATTTGTTTGTGTTCCTGCAAAGTAAACCCATCCTCCATTTTCTTCAAAATGTCAGCAAAAGCCTTGCCATATTTGTGAAAATTATAACTAATTAAGGAAAGGATTTCATTTCTGGGTTAGAAGAAGTACACCGAAAGGTAAGTTGAAAAACCGAAGTAATTCCACAACCAGAGGAGACCCCCAAAATGTAATTGCTCTGAGAATGTACAGTCATTTTGGGGAGGGCATTGAACTTTCCACCAGATGTGGAATGGAGATTCAAACCAATGTTATCTGGATCTCAAGTGGCAAGGTGCCTGCTGCTAACATTTGTATTTTGTTAGATTTTTATAACAAATTATGTATATAATTTGTATATGATTTGATTATAATTTGTTATAAAATATACAAATTATGTATATAATTATTTATATATATATTATGTATATGTATTTATACATAATATCAAATCCATTTTCTTGGCCTTCCATAAACTTGCATCACACTATGAAGCCAGCCCCTACACAGAATTCCCCTGCTCAAGCTAGGGTAATATTGGTATAGTTTCAAGAATAGGTAAATCCTAAGGGCTTCCCATTTTCCCAGATCCTCAAATGCCTTTCCTGCCCCACTATTCAAACTCTGAATCTCTCAGGGCCTTGCCCAGTCTCCTCTGTGAAGGCTTGGCCCCCTCCAGGGCATACACAGTCTTTGTTTCTGGCTGCTTATTGCTCTTACTCTTCATACACATGAGGTCTCTTTTTGTTTTTGTTTGTAATAGACTTAAATTTTTAAGAGCAGCTTTAGGTTCACACCAAAATTAAGAGGAAGGTACAGGGATTTCTCATATACTTCCTGTTCCCAAACATGTATTTGTTACAATTGATGAACCTACATCAACATGCCATTGTCACCCAAAGTCTATAGTTTACAATGGGATTCATTCTTAATATTGCATATTCTATGGATTTGGACAAATGTATAATGGCATGTATACATCATTATAGTATCATACAGAGTAGTTTCACTGATCTAAAAATGCTCTCTGCTCCACCTAGTCATCTTGTCTCGCCCTACCAAGCAGTGACATTTTTTTCACTATCTTCATAGTTTTGCCCCTTCCAGAATGTTATATACTGAATAGTTGGAACCATACAGTATGTAGCCTTTTCAATTGACCTCTTTTACCTAGTAATATGCATTTAAGTTTCCTCTATGTCTTTTCATGGCTTGATAGCTCATTTCTTCTTAGTGCTGAATATCATTACATTTTCTGGGTAGACCACAGTTTATTTATTTATCCATTTGTCCACTGAAGGACATCTTGGTTACTGGGTCTCTCAATTAACATACTATCTTGTACATGTTGCCGCTTACTGTTCAGATCCACTTAGCTTCCCACCCTGCTGTGCTGTGAGCTCCTTAAGGCCAGAATCTTCTTGTCCTTTGGATGCCCTGCAGTGCCTTGCCAGGTGCTTTGTATTAAGCTTCTCCATCTTGTCCCTATGCTCAGCAGCAAGAGCTGTCTTCTTCTGAGACTGTTCAAAATCCTGCTCAAGCTCACTCTCAAATCAAATTTCTCTGAAGATGCACTCATATCCCCCTGAGCTTAGGTGGCAGGCAGTCCTCTGCAGAGCCCACAGTCCCCAATTCATGAACTCCCAACTTGCCCTTATTGATGGGGTGGGACCGCCCCTGCTTTGAAAGGCCCTCTGTGGTCACAGCCTGTGGCAGCTACTGCTCTTTGATAGAAAGACTCTTGTCAAATGCTGGACATGGCCCTTCCACCACCCATGATTGAAGGCTGACCAGAGAGCCCCTGGTCAGAAAGAATGTGTATTGTCCTTAGGAATGGAATGTAGCTCCCTCCTTATCTCCTCTGGGGATCAGTTTCTTGACCAGTGACTGTTTCTTGCCCTTTCCCTCCTACACATTCACATTGATGTAACATGGCTCCGAGCTACACACAGTTTTGTGCAACTTGGACCCATGCCAGCTTTGTCTGGAACCCATTAAAACAACCTTTGGACTAGGGGAGCTGTGGTCCTGCTTTGCTGCACTGCTGCCATCAGTGGTCCCTGTAATGTGAGCGATAAAGGCTGTGTCTGCTCCATCAGGTTCTTCTTGTGATTTTTTCCATTTATCTGAATGAGCAGTCAAGATCCCCAAGTGCAACCTCCTGCATTACAATTTGCATAGGCAGCAGGATTTGGATACTCCAAAAAATCCCTAGTTGAGTTAACTGTGGATGATACTCTGAGGAGTGGGGGGTTTCTGGGGGTAATTCTGGGCTGGCCAACAAATTCTATGTGGTTCAAAGTAGCAAAACTTCTTGATTCATGGAGACCACCATGGGACTGGGAAGATGCCACTGAAACTCCTGCTGGTATCCTACAGGGCTTGCAGCATGTAGGAGAGCATTACAACCTAGGAAAAATGAAAGACCTCTGCCACACTGCCACTGCCATTGGTTGGCTAATGCTGCGGGTGCTGCAGAATGTGACTGAGAAGCAGATAGAGGCAGAGGTGTGTGCTGAGGGTTTAGAAGAGGAACTGAAACTAGAAAGGGATATGCATCTCTTACTGGCAGAAAATAAGGATGCCCTAGGGAGACAGAACAGACCAGTGAATGATTACAGGACCTAGCATGCTGCTTTGCCAGGATACGGGGGTGGTAAATAGTGACCACCTATATATGAGCAATCATGGTGCAGTCTGACTGGAATCCCTGTAAGCGGGATCCTATGGACAAAAGCAAAAGTCACTTGGGCATAGATTATAGTAGATGAGGGAGGGGGAGGATATAAAGGTAGAAGAAAGGAAGTTTATGTCTCATCCTATTATGTCCCAGAAGATTAAGACCCAATAGCTATGGATGACACAGGGTGTTCAAGCACCACTTCCCAAGCAGAGCGTGCACACCCCAGAGCTTGCATGGTGCATGTATACACTCCCGTTGAACTAGTAGAGAGAGCTGACTGCTATGTTCAGACAGAAGGGGTCTGAATCCATCATGGGGTGACTAGTGAGGCTGTGGGACATAGGGGTTGGTGGAATTTTGATTACAGGGGATGAATTGAAACATATGTCTTCTGTTCACCACCCATTCCTCTTTAAGACAAAGGATCCATGGGGCTGGGACTCAAGTTGGTCACACAGCTACACCTCTCTCATGGCTAATGGCTGGCTGCAGAGCAGGGTGGCGTAATGAGGGAGATCTACCCTCCTCTAACCCACACTTGACCAGTATATCAGAGCTCCAGCAGTTCATCTGGGAACTAAGCATGCAATGCACAATTTATAACCCACAGTCCAGTGGGCCAGATATGGAGAGGTTTACTGCAGGAATGAGGGATTGGGTTGTACAGACAGCTGCCCCAGTTTACTTTGGCATCCTGACACCTATTTTGTCCACAAGGCAGGTGGTCATTATACAGGAAGTAGCACAGACAGTTGCCAGCTTAGGGGAGGTAGACTTACTGAGACAGAAGAAAATAAGACCTGTAGAAAAGAAGGACAAAGAAAGAAAAAAGGGAGAGAATTTAACTGTGAAGGGAGAGGTCCTGTGAAGGTCACCTGCAAACAGCTATGGAATGACCTGGTAAAGGTTGGGGTAGACAAAGACAAAATAGACAAAAAGCCTAACTGTGTCCTTGTAAGCCTGTGGCAGCACTGAAACCTGAGCAACAGGTCCAGGCTATAGTGAGATCTGTGCAAACAGTGGAATGAACCCTATAAATTGAGACGGTCCTGTCAGCATCCTCAGGGGATAACCCACGGGGTGGGACCTTTGTATAGCCACCTGGTTGGATACAGCATCTGGTAAAGCAACCCAGGAGCTCAGTAGCACAGACGACCACTCTGACAAATAGAGTACATATCCCTAGCAGAGAAGCAAACTGGCAACAAGCACTCTGAGCAAAGAATTACAGAAGCTCCTGGGCCTGGTTACTTACCAAGATGCAGACACAGATGTCCCCACTCCCCTTCCCATGCCTGGACCTACTATTAAGGAGGGATAAGCCCCTATACCTGAGAATGTTGGTATACTGATGGTTCTTGCTGGGGCCAGTCACCTACCTGGAGGGAGTAGCCTAGCAGCCCAGCACAGACAACATATGGATGAAAGATGGCTTAGGACAAAGTAACCAACGGGCCAAGTTGAGAGCCTTCTGGATTAGGCATAACCCGAGAACCAGGGCTGGTAGTGATTTGCACAGACAGCTGGGCAGTATATAGAGGCCTAACTCTATTGTTGCCCCACTGGAAACAAGATGACTGGCGGGTGGCTTGGTGACCCTTATGGGGACGGGACACATGCAAGGACATTTATGGACATTATAGTCTAGAAAAGGTAATAACCCTTTTCCACATCAATGGATATCAACCTCTCTGCAGCCCAGTCAATACTGAGCTGATGACCTGCCACGTACCCACTGGCTACAAGAGGCTCCAACAGAAGACACAGCTGAATGGCTCCACAGAAAGGTGCATCATGCAGAGCAAGAGACTTTCTGGGAAGTGGTAAAGGCTTGGGGCCTACTGCTCCATTGTTGCAATGTAGTTGCTCCCTGTCACCAATGCACCATCTGTGCAGAGAAGTACCCTTGATGGCTACCCCCAGATACAGAGAGGTCAACTACTTTGCCCGCCCCCACCACTGCTATCTAAAGTCTCACTCTAGGCCCTGATGTGTGTGGACACAACCACTGACTTGCTGCAAACACACCCATGCAAGTGGGCCACGCAGCAAACGACCATCTGAGGCCTAAAACAGCTATGTGCTGCCTATGGGACCCTGGACATCATTGAAAGTGACCAAGTCACCCATTTTGTGGGACATCAAGTACAAGAATTAGTAGATGCCCTCAATATAGATTGGAGATTCCATTGCCATACAACCCTACTGGAGCTAACCTCATGGAGAGATATAATGGCTCTTGAAAAATGCTCTGAAGACTGACTCTGGCTCATTCCAGGAGTGGACGACCCATCTTTCCAAACGCCTATGAGCTTCAAACAAACAGCCTAGAGTAGGACAGGCAATCTCACTAGACCTTGGGTGGCCCCTATCTGCCTACAGTTAAGTCCCCAGGAGGCTCTACTGTGCTCTGGACTGGGCAACAAAATAACATGCTCTTGCTAGTGTCCCAAGACATATCCCTGGGGATAAGCACCCTCACCTGACCTTAGCAGGCACAGGTAGAGTCCCATTGGTGTTCCTTGGTGGCTCCTTGGGGAGAGGGACTTGTAATGGGGTTATGGCTAGTACCCATGGTCCCTTACCCTTGTTATAACCCACAGCGAACTTCACATCCTAAGAGAACTTACATAGCCTTAGTTTGGCAGGTACACACACCTCTTTTGGTCCTTTGAGTACATGAGGTCCTTAGTCTAGATCCAGGTAGGGCATGGTACCAATGGCCAGGCTGGTGTCCACTGGTTAGTGTGATATATTAACCAAAGACAGGACTGTTGTTTGTGTACTGCCAGATGGCCGAGATCTGCCTTTATTAGTTCCTATAAACACCTCTTATCACCTTTAAACTCTACCCTGGAAACTCCTTTCTACAGTGGGCTGATATGCTAGCAGCCATCAGCTATCGCTCCAGTTGTTGGATCTGCAGTGAATTTCCCTCTGCTGTCTCCACTGGCCTACCACAGTGGATCCACCCTGTGAACCAAACATGCTGAGACTGGCTGCAAGGCTGGAAAATTTCTGATCTCCTCTTCAAGAAGGTGCATGAAAAGATGTTTTTCCTCATGAGAGAACAGGGTAACTGCATCAAGCTATGGCTCATGTACACAGTTTGGGATGGTGTGGAGTGGCTGTCAGCATTACAAGTAGAAGTACAACATCCTATGCCCATATGTACTAAATGCAGAAATGGGACTACAAATAGTAGTAGGTGGGATTATGGTAGTGACTGCTGGGGACTACTGGGGATGCTCTACTAATGGGATGCAGGCCCACCCCATCCCATGAGGAGCCCTGTGAGCCTGTAGCCAATATGGTTGGCCTTATCTCCCTTTAATTGGACATTGCACTTGGGGAGAACCATATATCCCAGGACAGGTATTGAATACTCATCCAGGTGTCCCTCGGAATTGGGACTCCTTTCAAGCACACAATTGAGTAAAGCATTCTGACTGGTGGTTCTATCCCCTAGCCCTTTTTGTGCCTCCTTCAGGCATTATTTTAACCCATGAAGCCATTAAGACCCTAGCAAATCACATTGCAATAGCCCTTATTCACATTAAGCATGCTATTGCTCTTATTTCTGATAAAGTAACTCAAATAAGAAAAGTTGTGTTGTAGAATAAAATGACATTAGACTTACTCACTGCTTCCCAGGGGTGTACCTGTGCCATTCTGCACACAGAGTGTTGTGTATAATGCGCATAATGTATCCCAAGTGTTAACTGCCCTAGGAGCTGAAATTGATCATATATCAGCCATAGCTTCTCACTCCTTTATGACTTGGTGGAATTCTTTAGGTTCTTGGTGGCATTCCCTCCTCCTAGGACTCTTTGGTTTCTGTCTCACATTTTTAGTCTTGGGGTATAGCCTTCACTGTATCCGTGGTATATGGATGCAATGTACCAACATGCTCACCACACAGGTCCTCTATCAGAAGAATTAATGTGAAGAATGTGAGGTGGAAGATCAATGTTGGGGTGGAGTGTGGGGTTAACACTGGACATGGCCCCTCCACCACCCATGATTGAAGGCTGGCCAGAGGGCCCCTGGCCAGAAGGAGTGTATATTGTCCTGAGGAATGGAACGTAGCTACCTCCTTTCTCCTCTGAGGATCGGTTTCTTGACTGGTGACTGCTTCTTGCCCTTTTCCTCCTGCATGTACACACTGATGTAACATGGCTTCAAGCTAAACACAGGTTTGTGCAACTTGGACCAAAGTCACCTTTGTCTGGGACCCCTTATAATGGGCTTTGGCCTGGAGGAGGCATGGTCCTGCATCACTGATCTGCTACCATCAGTACTCCCTGGAATGTGAGTAATAAAGTCTACGTCTGCTCCATCAGGTCTTCATTGTGGTTTACCCGAACAAGCAGTCAAGATTCCCCAGGCTCAATCTCCTGCATTATCATTCTGTTGTAAGCACAGTAAAAAATGCATTTACTACTCAGATCAGAATATGCAACACACACACATGTTTATGCTAGCAACCAAGTTTAACAAAACAATATTCGCTCTTATTTTTTGCAATGCATACTGATATTTTCTTTTTCTTTTATTAAAAATGGTAATGACAGCCCACTAAACTGATTTCATGACTTACAAATGAGTTGTGATTTGTAGTACAAAAAACACCGTTCTACCCATGTACAAAAATTAATTCTAAGCGGATCAAAGGCCCAAATATAAGACCTGAAACAAGAAATTACATAGAAAAAAATAGGTAGTAAACTTATGACCCTTGGACTTAGGGAACATTTTATGAATTCGACCCCACAAGCAAGGTAAGTAAAAATGAAAATAAATGAATGAAACTATATCAAATAAAAAAGCTTCTGCACAGCAAAAGAAATCACTGACAAAACAAAAAGGCAACCAACCAAATGGGAGATATTTGCAAACAACAGCTCCCAAAAGGGGGTAATATTAAAAATATATAAAGAACTCATACAAGTAAATACCAAAGGAAAACGGTATGGAATTTCCTCAAAAAACTAAAAATGGAACTGCCTTTTGATCCAATGATTCCACTGCTGGGATTATACCCTAAGAATACCAAAACACCAGTTAGAAAGAACCTGTGCACACCTATGTTCATAGAAACGTTATTTATAATAGCCAAGTGCTGGAAACCACCTAAGTGCCCATCGGTAAATGAGCGGATCAAAAAACTGTGGTACATTTACACAATGGAATACTACGCTGTAGAAAGGAAGAAGGAACTCCAACTTTTCATGACAGCATGGATAGTACTGGAGAGTATCATGCTAAGTGAAATAAGCCAGGCAGAAAAAGACAAATACCCTATGATCTCACCGGTAACGGAAACCTAATGAGCAAAACAAATGAAAGAGCAAAATAGAACCAGAGGTGTGGAAACAAGGAACAGGCTGACACACCAGAGGGAAGCAGGGAGGGAGAAAAGGGATAAAGAAGGGCAAGAGTCTAGTGAAGGAACATATACGAATCAACCTTGGACATGAACAACAGGGTGGGGATTGACGGACATGAACAATGGTGGGGGGTAATTGGGACAACTGTAATAGAATAACAGTAAAATAAAAGAAACAAACAATTCAATTTAAAAATGGGCACAGGACTCTAACAGACACCTCTTCCATGAAGACAAATGGAGAAAAGATATAAGAAAAAATGTTTTTCACTAACTACTAGGAAAATGCAAATCAAAACTATAATGATGTACCATCTCACACATGTTAGAATGACCATTATCAACAAGACATGTGATAATAAGTGTTGGAGAGGTTGTGGAGAAAAGGAACCCTCATTCACTGTTGGCAAGAATGTAAACTGGTACAACCACTGTGGAAAAGAGTATGGAGGCTTCTCAAAAAATTAAGAACAGAATTACCATATAACTTAGCAACCCCTCTTCTGTGTATCTACCCAAAAAATCTTGAAAACATGTATACTTTGGGATACTGCTCAGTCATAAGAAAAGATAAAATACTACCATTTGCAACAACATGGATGGACCTTGAGAATATTATACTAAGTCAATCAGAAAAGGCTAAGAACTATATGATTTCACTCATATGTGGGATATAAAACTGAAACTCATAGACAGGCAATGGTATGGTGGTTACCAGAAGGAAGGGGTTGGTAGGTTAGTAAAGGGTAAAGGGAGCCAAATATATGGTGATTGAAGATGACTTGACTGTGGGTGGTTGGCACATAATGCAATATACAAATCATGTGTCATAGAAATATACACTTGAAACCACATGATCTTATTAACCATGTCACCCCAATAAATCTAATTTAAAAAACTCTGCTGTTTTAGAGGACCAAAGGACAATTGGCAGGGGAAGAGAGAGACACAGCCATTCTGAGGCCTTCAAAGAGTGACTGCCAGGGAGAGATGCTGGTTCTGAGTGATCACTCCTCCTTGGCCCTGCAGATTCAGAGAAGGCAAAGAATCAGCATGAGACAAGCTAATCTGTTGTTTATATCTGTGTCATACCCAATGAAAGTAAAGAGTAAGCCCACACCTGGGTACCACTATATAATATTGCTTTAGTCAGACTAGAGCTGTTGGTGCAGGTCTTGTCGACAACGTGTTTTTGAAACTCCCAGTCACCTCACACTTTTTCCTATTGCTTTCTGTGTGTTTCCACTCTGACAATATAGCTTATCAAAACCCTTTTGATAGCCTTCTTTTACCCTAGGGGCAAGATTAAAGCATTCTTTTTTTGAAGCCCATCTGTAACTTCACAAGGGATTAACAGAACCCACAATACTAACATTTCCTGACACTTAATGTTCCAGGCTCTGTATGAAGCACTCACTGTACACGCGCATGTTATATCATTTGATTCTTATAACCACACTGTAAGGAAAGTCCTATAATTAACCCTCCTTTATTAATAAGGAGACCAAACCTTATGGAAAATCCTAGGCAGACAATAGCCAAGAGAGAAATTTGAATTTTTGTGGGGGGATGGGTGGGACAAGCAGGATTCAGGAAGTGGGGAGCAACCTCCAGCTCCAGCATCACAACATGCAAACTGACTATCGCCATGTATTTCTGATGCCATCAGTCCTTTATAATTTCCATACTCAATATTAGAAATGAGATTAAGAGGATCTTCATGGTCTGGCATACTTTAGTAATTGTTATTTTCAGGCACATTACTTGACCAGGGACATATAGGGCATGGATAAAGAGCTATATGATGGGCCTCTCTACATTTAATTTTGTTTTTTATCTTTAGAGAGTGAGGAACAAGGAGGACTATGTCTGCACTATCTACCCATTTCTGGCCTTTTAAGACTACTTAACTCTGTAGGAACCCTGTTTTTACTAGCCCAAAAAGACCACAATGACCAAACTAGATATTTGCTGTGATGACCCAGGGCCAAACTTGCCCATACCTAATTTGTCTTTGATCTGATCCTCCAATTCCAGATCCCTAACTTCACTGACTCAGCTTCCTTCTTCTTCAGGTTTAATCTTCCTCAGTTTCCCTGAGAGATTCCACCTTGATTGCCTCAAACCCCATCCCTATGTCCATCCCTCCATTGCAGTGCTAGCAGGATCTAGCTCTGCTCATGCAAATCCAGCTTCTTAGCCTCAGTGGCATGCAGACAAGACCAGGGATGCTGATATGGTTGGGTGCTCAATAAAGCTTTCTGATGTGAGTAATAATAGCAATAGCTAATAGTTGCTGAGCACTCCTCTGACCAAGTCTCATGTGTTATGACAGTTAACCAACAAAACTCTCAATACTGATCAATCGCAGAGTTAGTTCTCTGGCCTTATCTTACTT
The DNA here is from genome assembly GCA_004026545.1 of Mormoops blainvillei. NCBI lineage: Eukaryota > Metazoa > Chordata > Mammalia > Chiroptera > Mormoopidae > Mormoops > Mormoops blainvillei. The sequence continues at coordinate 4,107 of PVJD01000733.1, read as the reverse complement.
AGAATGACCTATAAGCTACATTTGACTTTCTATATTTGCATTCCATGACACCACACACTCTGAGATTTCCTCCTTTACAGTCTCCCTTGAGAATTTCCCCCTCTTTCTCCTGGCCTGTTACTATTAGTGTAACCAGGGCTTGATCCTTGATCCTCTTTTCTGTTTATGCTCACTTTCTTGGGGATCTCAGTCACTCCCATGACTTTAAAACCTCTCTCCTTAACTTGCATATCCAACTACATACTTGACATATCAACATCTGATAAGTATCCAAACTCACATCCTTCTGATCATACCTGTTCTACCCTTAGTCTTCCTCAACTCAACTGGTAAAAACTATATATTTCTGTGGAGTCATTCCTCCACCTATCTTTACACCTCACATCAAATCCTTCAACAAATTCTGTTGCTTCTACCTTCATAACATGTCTAGAATCTCACTACTCACCATCCTACTGCTACCTCTTTTGTTATCTTTTGCCTCAATTATTGCAACAACTTCCTAACTGGTCTTTTTATTCCACCCTTGGCCTGTATATTATCAACACAGTAGCCAAATATATCTTTTTAGAGAGTATAAGTCAGACCATATCATTCCTCTGCTCAAAATCCTGTAGTGGCTCTCTGTTTCTCTCACTGTAAAAGCCAAAGTCCTCACAATGACCTCTGAGGTGTCCTTACACCACCTGGTCCTGTTACCTTCCTGACCTCATCTCCTATCCTTCTCCTTCTTTACTTGGCTTTAGTCACGCTGCCTTCTTTATGAAGGGGATCAGAATATGCCATCCCCAAATATGCCACTTTAGCACATGTGTTATTCTGAGCTGAAGGCAATAGAGAAACAGCAGATGCAGGGTGAGCTCTCTGTCCTCTCCCCATATACCTAAAACAGGGCATAAATTCCCCTCAGGAAGGTGTTCCCCTATCCTCTTTCCCATGTCAGGAAGAGGAGATGACTCTTGTCATTGGAGATGGCACTGACTTGAATCGATATAAATAAACCTTACTGAAATAATCCTTAAATTCCATTAGCTTCCCTTCATATATTTACCTTCCCACAATTTGCTGCCTCTAGAAGCCCAAACCCTTTTTTTTGTCTTGTTACTTCTCCACAAATGTATTTGCTCTTTGTTAAAATTGTGTGTAACCTCTCAGTCCTACCTAAACACTTCTTTGGTTTTTCACTTTCTTTTCTGGGGGATCTCCATGTACACATAAAAATTAAATTAAAATATTAACACCAAATAAAACTTGTTTGCCTCTTCTCCTCTTAATCTGTCTTTTTTTCAGTTTAATTTGTAGGGCCCTAGATACTGAACATAAGAGGATAGAGGAAAGATTTTTTCCTTACCTGCACTGACTATTCCTCAAATATGCTCATCTTAAGGCTTTTTAACTGCCTGATCTTTCTACTATAATGTTTTTTCCCCAGATTGACTCACACTCTCTTGCCTCCCTAAATTCTCTGTTCCAAGTTGAGATGTCACTTTCTCAATGAGGCCTACCCTAACCACCGTGTTAAAGGTTGCAACCCACTTCTGACACTCACAATCTTGCTTTGTCTGCTCTATTTTTTTCTGTCCCCTTCTAACATATTAAATAGTTTACTTATTTATGATATTTTTACCCTTTCCCCTGTTATAATGTAACTTTCAACCAGGAATTCAGTACCTAGAAAAAAATAGCTAATCTTTATATAGTGCAGATCCTATTCTAAGCATTTTACATATCGTAAGAAATTTAGTATTTACACCAACCCTATGATATTGGCACTACTGTTATCTCCATTTTATGGATGAAGATCACTGAGGTATAGAGAGATTAAATGACTTGCCTCACATCACAAAGCTAGGAAGAGTTGGATCTTAGACCCAGATATTCTGGCCCCAGAGTTCATGCTTTGGACCCAAAAAGTATGCTGCCTTTTGTTGCATAGCAAATAGGAGGTGCTTGTAAATGTTTGTGGAACAAAAACATGAATAAATTATTAAAATAATTACAAAGCAAAAAATGCTGTTGCTCAAGGGAAACAAAAGAAAAAAACTAGAGTTTTGCATAGCAAAGAAAACCATCAACGAATCAAAAAGAAAATATACTGAATATAAGAAGATAGTCATCAATGATACATCTGATAAAGGGTTAATAGCCAAAATTTATTTATTTATTTATTTATTTTCACTTGTGAGAATTTAATGAAATCCCCTCCATGTGGTTTCAGGCTACCAGCACGCAGACCCCACCAACACTCTTCATCTTCTCCTCAGTTTTTCTGCTGAAGACTTTGGGCTTCACAATGACAGGCTGCTTCAGGAGCTTTCCTTTCCCCAGAACTTTGTAGTAACCCAATGGCACCACATCAGTGATGGGAGCAGCTCTAGTCTTGTTTTTGGCAGCATTTACCCATCTGCTCATTGACCAAGGTCCACAGTTTCTCAAGGCTGACAGTGGGGCAGAAGCTCTGGTTACTCTTTAAGTGGTGATGCCTCATACCAACTTTTCCAAAGTGACCTGGGTGATATTTGTCAAAGTTGATCCTGTGATGGCACAAGCCACCAGCATTACCTCAGCCTCCCAGGTGCTTCCTGGGCTTCCTGATGTGGCTGTGGCCATGGTTCGTGTGGCCCCAAAGTTTCTGGGTCTTTCTTAGTCTGGATGACATGTTGGTGGCCAAGATGTAAAAAAGCATTTTATCCAAAATTTATAAAGAACTCATATAATTACACCAAACAAACAAACAATCCAATTAATAAATAGGCAGAGGACCTGAATAGACACATCTTTTAACAGGGCATACAGATGGTCAATAAACATATAAAAAAATGCACAACATCAGTAATCATCAGAGAACTGCAAGTTCCACAATGAGATATTGTCTCACATCTGTCAGAATGCCTGTCATTAATAAATCAACAAATAACAAGTATTGGTGAGGATGTGAAAAAAAGGAAACTCTCACACGCTGTTGGTGGGAATGCAGACTGGTGCAGCCACTATGGAAAACAGTATGAAGGGTTCTCAAAAATTAAAAATGACCCAGTGATTCCACTTCTGGGTATATACCCAAAGAAACACAAAACACTAGTTTAAAGAATATTTGCACCAGTATGTTCACTGCAGTGTTATTTACATCAGTCAAGGTATGGAAGCAATCCAAGTGTCCATAAATAGATGAGTGGATAAAAAGTGGTGGTACATCTACACAATGGCATATTACATGGCTATAAAAAATAATAAAATCTAACTATTTGCGACATAGAGGGTATTATACTCAGTGAAATAAGTCGGTCAGAAAAAGACAAATACTATATGATTTCACTTATATGTGGAACCTAAAGAAAAAATTAATGAACAAAAACAATAGAAACAGACTCATTCACACAGAAAATAGAGTGATGATTGCCAGAGCACATGGGATTTGTGAAAATGTGTGAAAAATGCAAAGGTATTAAGAAATACAAATTTTTGACTTCCAGTCAAGATGGAGGCATAGGTAAATACACTTTGCTTCCTAACACAACCAAAAGAAGGATAACAACCAATTTAAAAACAAAAACAACCAGAACTGCCAGAAAATCAAACTCTATGGAAGCTGAACAACCAAGGAGTTAAAGGAGAGACATTCATCCTGACTGGTAGGAGGGGCAGAGATGGGCAGCAAAGGAGAAGAGGAAGTGCAACAAGGTGGTGGGAGGTGGACTGGGTGGTCCCACATTCACATGTGGATAAACTGGGAAGAATAAGTGGGGAGCAAGACAGACCACACAACTCAGATTTCCAGCACAGGAAATTAACACCTCAAAACCTCTGACTCTAAAAATCCATGGGGGTTGTGGCAGTGGGAGAAACTCCCAATCTCATAGGAGAGTTTATTGGACAGACCACAGGGTCCTAGAATGTACATAAACCCACCCTCCTGGGAATCAGTACCAAAAGGGCACAATTTGCTTTTGAGTAGCAGGGGAAGTGACTGAAAGTGGGGCGAGAGCCAAGCAAGTGGCATTGTTCCCTTTCCACACATACAGTGCCACACCAAAGTGAAATGGGTTGCCCCACCTTGGTGAATACCTAAGCCTCCACCCCTTACAAACTAACAGGAGCATCAAGACA